>JAQQSK010012907.1:0-11685 GCA_028658325.1 Potorous gilbertii | reverse complement strand
ACCAAAAGAATGAAAAAATGGAAGATAATGTGAAATATCTCATGGGAAAAGCAACTGACCTGGAAAATAGATCCAGGAGAGACAATTTAAAAATTATGGGAATACCTGAAAACCATGAACAAAAAAAGAGCCTAGACATCATCCTTCATGAAATTATCAAGGAAAACTGCCCTGATATTCTAGAACCAGAGGGCAAAATAAGTATTCAAAGAGTCTATCGATCACCGCCTGAAAGAGATCCAAAAAGAGAAACTCCTAGGAACATTGTGGCCAAATTCCAGAGTTCCCAGGGCAAGGAGAAAATATTGCAAGCAGCTAGAAAGAAACAATTCCAGTACTGTGGAAATACAATCAGGATAACACAAGATCTAGCAGCTTCTACATTAAGGGATCAAAGGGCGTAGAATAAGATATTCCAGAAGTCAAAGAAACTAGGTCTAAAACCAAGAAAATTTGACCTTCAAGCCCAAGAATCAAGAAAGGCATGAAAAGGTAACTAGGAAAGAAAAATCATAAGGGAATTACTAAAGTTGAACTGTATAAATTCCTACATGGAAAAATAATATTTGTAACTCTTGAGATTTCTCTCAGTATTAGAGCAGTTGGAGGGATTATATACATATAGACAGAGGGCACAGGGTGAGTTGAATAGGAAGGGATGATATCTAAAAAAATAAAATTAAGGGGTGAGAGAGGAATACATAGAAAGGAAAAAGGGAGAAATAGAAAGGAACAAATTATCTCTCACATAAAAGAGGCAAGAAAAAACTTCTTTAATGGAGGGCAAGAGGGGAGAGGGGAAAGGAGAAAGTTGAGAGGCAAAGAGTGAACCTTACTCTCATCGTATTTGGCTTAAGGAGGGAATAACATGCACACTCAAAGAAAGCAGGGGGAAAAGGGCTAAGTGGGGGGTGAGGGATAACAGAAGGGAGGGAAAATGGGAGGAGAAGGAAATTAGAAATACACACTTATGAGGAGGAATAGGGTAAAAGAAAGAATAGAATAAATGGGGGGGGCAGGACAGGATGGAGGGAAATATAGTTAGTCTTTCATAACATGACTGTTATGGAAGTATTTTGCATAACTATACATGTATAACCTTAATTGAATTGCTTGCCTTCTCAGTGGGGATGGGTGGGGAGGGAAGAAGGGAGAGAACTCAAAGTTTTAAAGTAAATATACAAAATTGTTTTTACATGCAACAGGGAAATAAGATATATAGGCAATGGGATACAGAAATCTATCTTGTGCTACAAGAGGGGATGGGGATAAGAGAAGGGAGGGGTGTGACAATGGAGGGCAGACTGGGGGACGTGGTAATCAGAATGCACCCTGTCTTGGGGTAGGTGGAGGGGAGAGATGGGGAGAAAATTTGGAACTCACAATCTTGTGGAAGTGAATGTTGAAAACTCAAAGTAAACAAATTCTTTAAAAAAATGAAGAGAGGGAAATGATGATAATAGCTGACATTTCATACCTAAATAAAAGCTTTGCAAATTTCTTTTCAGTGAAGTATCTTATTTAGTCCTTGTAACAAGACCAGAAAAGAAGCGCGTGGGGTATTATTTTTATTACCTTTATTATTCCCATCTCACATGTAAGGGAATAGAGACAGCTATTCGTCTCATCACCAGAGTGGTTCTGAGGTCTGCAAAGTACTGTACATGTTATCTTATCTGAGACTCACAGCCCTAGGAGGCAGATACTGTCATCATCCCAGCTGTACAAATGAGGAAGATGAAAAACATTGCGCCAGGGGTCACATACAACTAGTAATTGTCTAAGACAGGATTTGAATTTAGGTCTTCTTGAATCCATGTACAGCACTTCATGCACAATGCTACCTAGCTTCCTCGTAGCTTAGCAACTGTGGTAAAATTGTCATCTACGTAATTTAAAATGTTCAAAATTAGTTTTGTGCAGATAGCAGATCAAGATTAAATACAAAAGATATTTAAGTAAAAACAAATTATTTGAAAAACTAGATGCAGATAAGAAATAGGTTTTTCCCTCCCACTCTACAAGTTAGGGTAAAGACTCAAAATGTTACAGTAGCTAGTTAAGGACTGGAACCTATAATCCAAGCTATCAACAATTATAAATATCCCTGAAACTTTATGTACTATGAAACACTGCATAGGCCAAATCTTCCATTTACTGCATATTTAGTAATGTTCAAATGAACTATGACAGAAGATAGGTAACATAAACTGATTCCCTTAAGTGAAAGAAAAATGTAATAATTTCTAATAAGCTGTTCAATGATAACAGAGAAAGACCACTATTTATAGGAATATATGCTGAATCAAATTCAAACTTTGGTTACACATAGTAAAATTTCACCGTAGGCTCTGAACAATTCAGAATGATAAAAGAGATCAAAATGAAGCTTTCATTTACTATGCCAATAGCTGGATTTTCTTTCAGCATCAAGAAAAAAAACATTGTATTATATAACTACTAGTATTCTACTAGAATACAAGCTCTATGAAGGCAAGAACTATGCCCTATCTATATGTTATATAGTTCAGTAGATGACTAGCACAACGTTGTACATAAAGATCATTTATTGAATTTGTTAAATCAAATAGTAAATTCTGGTAAACTAAAAAGGAAGATTTGATTTTTATATTGTCTTTGTATCAATATAAGCTGTAAATCACCTCGGTTTTGCTGGTTAAATTTTAGTAGAATGTGGTGTTTTTGCAGGATTGTAGTGTGATGGAGTATCACTCTATCCTCATGGCCACTATCATTTTAGATAAGAGAACATGAACAGTTATAAGTAAAATAAGTTTGAATATTTACCATCCATTTCTACAAGAAGTTGATTGAGTGTATTTTCCTGTTCACTTTGGCCTCCAAAGTTTCCTCGTCCTCTCTTCCTACCCACTGCATCTATTTCATCAATGAAGAGAATGCAAGGGGCATTTTTACGAGCAACAGAAAATAAGTCACGGACCTTAACAAGAAAACACATCACTGAAAATGAGTTTGGTCAGTGGTAACATTGTAAAAAGAACATCTGTAGCTATGTTCTTTACACTTCATACAATTTTAATATTCCAGTACTATATAATGGTATATATTTGAACAATCCTTCTTCTCTAGGTAACAAATAAATATCTTATTACTCGGTAATTAAATTGTCTATAAGATCTCAAGCCAGTGAATAAACAAAATCATTCTTCAATTCTTTATAACTATGTTCATATTACAATAATATAACAAAAGCAAGTAAATATTGTATCTTTACCTTTCTAAAGGTGAAATGTTACCAAGTTCCAATTTTAAGAGTATAATTAGTTTTACAAATCCAGACTATTCTGTAGTAATCACATTTAACTGTAAAAATATTCAACAACTTTCTACTTATTTGCATGACATTAGGCAAGGTAATTATTTTATTTACTATGTATCAGTTTTCTTCTCAATAAAAATGACCTCCTTGACAGAACCATAAAAACTAAGAGGAAAAAAGATTTACCATGTACTTTGCAAAAATTGTTACATAAATGCTAAAAGTCAAACAGCTTAAATTTATTGCTAGTGGTTACAGTTTCTATAATCAAGTATTTAGAAGTCTTAAAACACTTCTTTTCTACACTACATTATTTCTACAGAATAAGAGTTTAGACTTTCAAAATTGTGTATCAGTCTTTTCAAATTAAGCATTATCAAAAGAAAAAAAAGTAACTTAAAGAAGAAAAATCTCCTAACTTTTCCTTTTTTTCTTTCTAAACTCCATTGAAGTTGTACTTCAATACATAACATAACACAAAAATAATTCTATTTCTCAATAGTGATGCCAGTAGAGTATAAGCTCTGATAGGCCCTACCAAACTGGGCAGACTTCTAGTATAGGCTTGATGACAGAGTCTATCTCTGGCATCTAAGGATCAGCATAGCTAAATTGGGAAAGGTTCATTACCAGAAGGTTGGTTACAAAGTAACAATACCTGTCAGCCTCAGCAACCTAAAATGATCAGCTACAAAGGCATTAATTGGAAAATGCATATACATTGATAAAACCATGGATTCTTAATATATTGAAGTTATTCTCTTCATAAACTCCCAAACTGGTAAATAAAAAAAACTAAGATGATGGTGGAATGAGAACTCCAGACATTTCTAATTGGGATCAATTTCATGTACAGGAGATTTATACGCATTGTTTTCAGAGGCAGCTGAAAGGTATTCCGTCCTTGAAAAAAGGCTACTCCATCTACAGAGTTATGGTTGAAATATCCCCATTAAATACTCACTTAACTTATGAAACCCTTTAGGCTGATCTTTTTCAAGAACTAGTCTTGTTCTTAAGTAACAGTTAAATGGCAAAGTGTGGAAGTTACACCAATGCCTTGCATTTCAAAAGATCAAAATATTTTAAGCACTAATAACATAAGAATAAAAATTTTACTAGGGATGCATATTCATGGTTATGGATCAACCAATCAATAAACTAAAATTACTTCTCAAAAGAGACAGCTAAATATTATAGTGGCTAAATAAAAGTCTGCAATCCTGAGGAGGAAAAGCAGTATACTGGCTTTCCATAATGTGGTTCATTCTGAGATCAATGGTAAAAAGGAAATCCTCAAATAATAATAGGGAACAGATTCCTCAAAGTTAAAATACATGTTTCTATTTTCATAAAATCCTCATACTGAGACAAAAACTTACTCTAGCTGGACCCACACCAACAAACATCTCCAAAAACTCAGAGCCATTGACTGTAATGAATGGGACATTGGCTTCTCCAGCTGTTGCTTTGGCTAGAAGTGTTTTTCCAGTACCTGGAGGACCTGTTAGAATGGCACCCTTCAAAAACAAAACCAGGGTGGAGAAAATCACACATATTTATAGCCTTTCATAAAAGTAAATTGAATTTTCATGAAATAATTATAGAATATATAACATGTATTTAAAACAAATTATATACACTCAACATTTGAGATGTCATAAAATCACAATGCAATTATTAGCAAAGGCAAGTTAAAAAACAAAACCAGAGTTTTTAGAAGACTAAATGAATTTAAAACATTTCAACTTAATTGACATCATGAGAATTTAGTTTCAAAGATAAATTTCTTCCTAGGCCTTTGGGGTACCAGTTATTTAAAATACCAATAAGAGTCTACAAAAACTCACTTCGATTCAACAAGGATTGCTTAAGTAGGTACAGGCCCTGGAATGCAAAGACAGATAAGATAAGCCTTGCTCTCAAGAAGTCTATAATCTAATAGTGTAAAGGTTAAACTTAGGCAATTAAAAATAAAAACTGCCTAGATGTTTAAAGCAAAGGATTCTGGCTCACAAAAATAAATGACCTAAATCCTCGAATTCTTTTTCATGACATTTCCTTGTTCTTTCAGTTGTTAGTGCTTTCTCTATCTCACCTTCAAATTATTTTGTATATCTTTAAATTTACTTATCTTTACATAGTCCCCTCCCCCAATAGATCATAAGCTCATTGAGAGCTAGGGAAATTTTATCACTGTCTTTATATCCAGTTGACAGCTGGTGACATAATGAACAAAGCATGGGTTTGGAGTAAGAAGTCTTGAGTTCAAGTCTGGCCATAGATACTTACTAGCTTTATGACCCTGGGTAAGTCACTTAACCTCTGTTTGCCTCAGTTTCCTCAACTGTAAAATGAGTACAATAATAGCATCTACCTGGCAGGGTTGCTGTGAGGATCAAATGAGATAACATTTGTAAAAAGCATTGGTGCAGTCCCTGGCACATAACAGGTGCTATAGAAATGCTTATTCCCTTCCCACCTAAGTCAGACACTTGCCACTTGTGTGACCATGGGAAAACTATTTACCCTTCAGAAAACGTTTTCTTACCTGGAAAAAAATGGAGATAATAATACCAGTGTCATTTACAACATCATAAGATTGTTACAAGGAAAGCGCTTTAGAAATATAAAAACAAAAAACTATAAAAATGTGAGTTATTACCATGAGGATTTCTTTCAAGAGTAAGTTCTTCTAATACATCAAATGCAGGGCAACTAGGTAACAGTGGACAGATTATCAGCCTAAAGTCACAAAGACTCATCTTCCCACATTCAAACCTGATCTCAGACACTTACTAGCTGTGTGACCCTGGGCCAGCCACTTAACCCTGGTTTGCCTCAGTTCCTCATCTGTGAAATAAGCTTGAAAAGGATACTGCAAACTACTCCAGTATCTTTCCTAAGAATACCCCAAATGGGGTCATGAAGAGTTGGACATATGAAAACACTCAACAACAATATATTAAATAACTAGCTTTACATAATTTTTCAGGAATACATATATTACACAAAATGTGGTTCTACCTGTATTCTAAATATGACCAATAATGCTTCAAGAGAGATTTTGCTGTGTATTCAGCAGTACATTCTAATGGGAAAAATACGAAAAAGCTACAGCTGTTTTATCAGTATACCCTTTAACCACAATTAATCAAATGATTCTCTCTGTGCAACTAACATATTCCATAAACTGAAAAACAATATTAACAGTAACTTTAATATGATCACATCAGAAATCAACTTCTGCAAGTTAACTTTACCTTTGGAATTTTTGCTCCTAGGTCTTGGTACTGCTTTGGGTTTTTCAAGAAATTCACAAACTCCATTATTTCTAATTTGGCCTCTTCACAGCCGGCCACATCTTTGAATTTTACATCCATCTCATCCTTTAAGATCTTGGCAGTGGTTTCCCCTACACTGAAGAGACCTCCCATTCCTCGTCCAGTCCGACCCATACCAGCAGGCCCTCTTCTTAGAGTATATAGTAAAAATCCAATTATAAGGACTGTTGGGAACATGCTCAATAGAAATGAGCTACAGGAAAATAAAACAAACATTAGTTTCTTTCATGATTAATTTTTTTCAGTGCTTGATAAAGTTTTCTTTAATTTATAGATTTTTATTCTGACTCCAACTGCATATATTTAATATGGGTACTGAAGAATGCTAGTATTTGAGAGCAAAACAGAAATTTCTCCCTCTAACTGAACTCATGTACTCTGATACAAATGAAAAAAGTAGCTTTTAACTAGCAAGATTAAAAGGTTCAAGATTATAAAGGGGAAAAGAAAGAATTGAAATCACTGGTAATTTGGATTAAAAAAAATTTCCTTAAGGAAAAGGAAATTAATAACCAAGAAAGGGATTATTTAAATAGCTGATAAAAAATACTAAAAGGTAGGAAAAAATTAAGTAGATAAATATACTTTAAATAAGTATTTAACCTACCAACAAGCAAAGGCTGGGACATTTCTGAGAATTTGATTTATAGTTACTGCCATCTAGTGAAATAGGAGATACAAACAGTTTAAAGTTCCACGACTGATTCTTACCCATCACTTTCAGTAATATAAACTACTGGTAACCGATTCTCTCCTTCTATGCCTAACTCTTGCTGCAGAGTTTCCAGATTCCGCTCAAATGTGTCCACACTACCAATATTAAACCAGACATATTGCTATAAAAAAGAAAAACAAAAGATCATGACTATGTCAGGTGATAAAAGAAAAAAGTTTAGCTCAGTTAAGCATTAAAAAAGGTTTAACAGTTTATTAATATTTCATATATAAAAATATAAAAAAATTTTAAATCAAGTAAGAAGAAATAACATCAGTAAAGGGTCACTTACAAAATCAAAATCATAGCTCTTTTAAGTTATTAAAGTAAGAACAACCATTATTATACAGTTAACTCACTACAATCAATTAAAAAGCTAATTTAATTTACCCCATCAACAGGAGTTTTCCCTGGTGTAAAGGTCACTCGAACAAAACGTTTATTCACTACTTCTAGTCTGTCCACCTATATTAAGAAACAAAATAGGAATGTTATAAATATTCAGATATTAATTGAGAAAAATTTAAGTATTGTTTTAGGCTCATTTTAAGCTGCAATTATTCTAAACTTCTACCTTTGCTTTTAACATCCATAAATACCTTGTGAATCAGGAGCATGATAAGTTGAAGTGATATTCTTATTTCAACAGCAACATTCACTGTTACTGGGAATGAGTCTAAATCTTATCTTTAGAAGCTTGGGGAGTATGACAGGGATAGCGTCCACAGAATATTCCTAGAAATATGTAACTTTCTTAGAAGGAGAAACATGGTAGACAGGATGTTGGACCTTGAATGAGGAATACCTGAGTCTAAATTCCTCTTTTGACACTAGCTATGTGACCACAGGCAAGTAAACTAAGACTTCTATTACTTTCAGTTTTCCCATTTGAAAAATTGGAGCAACATGTATAGAATCTATCTATACCTAACATGGCCACTGAGAGGTTCAAATGGAGGTGTCTAAAGCACCTTTTTAAATTTAAAGTATTCAATAAATGTCACTTATTATATTGATGATTATTATGAAAGAGGTTTAAATAGAGGAGTGAAGGGGAACAGAAGAAGGGAACAAGCACTTACTAAGTATTAGGCAACCACTATATTCAGGGTACTATGTGCTAAGTGCTTCACTATACTATTTTATCTGACACTCATAAGCCTAGGAGGTAGGTGCTATATTATTCCCTACTTTATAGCTGAGGAAACTGAGGCAGAGAGGGGTAAAGTGACTTGCTCAGGGTTACACAGCTTCTAAGTTTCTGAGGTTAAAATTTGAACTCAGGTCTTTCTGACTTTAGGTCCAGAGCTCTATCCACCATACCACCTTGCTGCCTTTAACACGATCCACTAGGAGTAATGCAATTCATCAGAGTAGTCTATTTAAGAAAAGGAATTGCTGTAGACACTCCACTCAAGATTTTAGTAGTAATGAAGAGACTCCAAAAGAATGACTGGGGGCAGGAAGGGAACTGTGATAGAAGACAGCTAAAGCAACTACCATCGCAGGCTAAGAGGCAGACGTAATCATATGTAAAAGATGAGGAGTTTGGTTTTTTTTAAAGCAGAGCTTTAATACATCTTGAGACTACTCCAAAGGGAAAAAAGGAAACTAGAACACAGTTGGCCAGCAGGATTATATGATCACACTTTATTCAACAGGATAAAATCTTGCTTTAGTTATGCAAATGGGTACCCAGTTCAACTTCTCTTTCCTAACTTGTTCTTTGTGCTTCAAAAACAATCATTGTTCTTTATAATATCATTCTCAGATAATACATACACTAAATTATATCTAACTTATTAACTGTAAAATGTCTATGTGAGGTATTCACTTCCCAGACTTATAAAACAACATTAAGGACATCAAGAATACATGTGACAGCAAAAGGCAGGCCAGTCACATAGTGAGAATGGCAGATGACAAATGGACCGCACTAGTAACCCTAAATAGTATAAAAACAGAGGAAGACCTCCAAGGCATCATGTGCACTCTTTGTGAAGATTTAGAGGAAGACACAGATAAGAATGACATAGAGTGAAAAGGCATGGCAGGGGAGTATAGCAAAAACACATATCTATGAAACAGTAGCTAGTTTATAACATATCTGACAAGCTAATTCTCACTAAGGTGTCATTAACTGATAATTATTTAATGTGCTCTCCTCAAAATATCTGTATTTTAAGTAGGAAAGAGCAAATGCCTAAACAAAAAGCAATGAGTCTCTAATGATAAAATTCCAGGCATCAGAAGGTTTACGAAGATATTTTTAAGGAGAGAAGTCTTATCTCAACAAGAAACACTCAGGCCTACTCTGACTGTTTCTAGGCTAGCCTAGCTTATGTCACATTAATTAACCAATAAATTCAACAAATATTCATTAAATGATTGTGTGTTGTGCCAGTCAGTGGGGAAAATACAATGTTTAGATAAGACACAGTCCACAGAAGACATAGTTTCCTTTGGTCAAGACCTTTATCAGAGGGGTAAAATCTAAAGCACAGCCTACCTATCCCACACTCCTGGGAGCTAAGATGGGACTAAAGCCCCTCCCAATGTGCAAATCCACGTTGGTCTCTCCAGCCTATCCACTACAGAAAACCTCTCCTTCTGGTCTGCTGCACTCAAAAGCTGAGGAGATTCTCTGTTTGATCTCTCTGCTACCCAATTATGAGGAACAGGGAAACTACCTCAATGTCAATTTATAGCTAGGACACTTTCACTTGTTGTTTTGCCCTTCACTCTGGAAGAGGATCATGACGTCAGGGAGGTGATACCATGATATGCAAGTAAAGTACATTTAAGTGAGGGAAGGTGCTGCAAAGACACCAGCCATCAGAGCCATCTGGGTCCAGGGGCAAGATATAGATCAGGGCCAACGGAGACAGCTCTCATATGTTTACTACTCTTATTCCAGAACACAAAAATGAATAGAAGTCAAAGGAAACCTTTAATTTAACATAAAATGGAGGGAAACTTCAGGGAGGCAACCGAGGCAGAGAGATTAAGTGACTTGCCCAGGGGTCATATAACTAGGGTCTGAGGTCACATTTGAACTCAAGTCTTCCTGACTCCGGATCAGGTACTTTATCTAATGCAAGACCTATATACATTAATGCATAACTTGGAAGTATGAAAATAAAGTTGCTTTTAAAAAAAGGCCATACTCTTTGTCCTGGAGATTATGTCTCTAGCCATATACTTCAAGGAGGTCACTGACAAAAAAAAAGTCCCAAATGAAACAATATTTATAGAAGTGGGGGTTTTTTAGGTAGCAAAGAACTAGAAATAGTAGATGTTAACTGACTAGGGATGGCAAAATAAAATATAGCACACATATGTAATAAAATACTACATTTTGTAAGAAGTGACAAATATGATGAAAAGATTTGGATATTCTAGGAGTCCTTAAGTGTTGAGGAAAATGGTGAAATGAAGCTCTAGGAGTAAACAATATGGTCTAGGCATATATAGAGAGAAGAAGAGTTGAGATTAGTACTTTGAGCAATACCCACCTTAAGAATCTGTAAGAGGGGGGCGGAGCCAAAATGGCGGAGTAGAAAGACTCACATTTGCTAGCTCCAAACCCACAGCCCATAGATTTCCTGTAAAAAGAACTCCTGACAAATTCTGGAACAGTGGAAGCCGCGCAGCAACACAGTGAAGGAGATTTCTGTTGCAGAGAGCCCTGCAAAACCCGCCGCAAAGGTACCCCGGACGGGAGCGGAGCCCTGCCCTGCGGAGCCCTCCCCCCACCCCTGCCCTGGCCGCACCACACTGAGAGGAGCGAGCAGACCCCAGCAGGCGTCAGGGACCTGAATCTCTGGCGGCCGCGAAGGTCCCTCCACCCACAGACCCACAGGTCAGTGAGAGAGACGGGCTTGAGAGGGGAGCGGGGGATCTCCGGGACTCGGACCCCCTCGGGAGGTGGTGGCGGGGGCAGAGGCAGAGGCAGAGGCAGCTCAGCCAGAGACTCCCAGAGCAGGCAGGAGCTACACAGCAGCTCCATTACAAAAGATCTCTGCATAAACCCCCTGAGGGAACTGAGTCTGAGAGGCGGCCCTGCCCCCCACCTGAGAACCAGCAGATAAGCTCCCATTGAAGAGAAGTCAGGCCTGCTGCCAAAAGCCCTGAGGCTGGGGAGCAGCATTTGAATCTCAGACCCCAAGTACTAGCTGGGCGGACCTAGGCTGGGGTGGAGAGGACTCTCAGAAGTCAAGTAACTGTCTGGGAGCATTTGAATCTCAGACCCCAAGCACTAGCTGGACAGATCTAGGCTGGAGTGGAGAGGACTCTCAGAAGTCAAGTCACTGGCTGGGAAAATG
>JAQQSK010012906.1:0-11685 GCA_028658325.1 Potorous gilbertii | reverse complement strand
TGAAATAATAACACAATGCATATTTAATAATCCAGCAGGAAGTTGGGCCAGAGTCTGGGGCAGCAGGAGCTACAAGCCCAAGGAAAGTCCTTGTGGCTCAGAAGGTACATTTGTGATCACGGAGAGAAAGTATGTCTTCTGAACGTTGGTGTCCTGATGTACTTCATGGACTATTGATGCATTTGGGCATGAGCTTTTTCTGCGTTTTCTGTCCAGTTAAATCAAATTGACTGTGCTCCTGGACATCAGCCAGTCACCTATGTAGACTTGTCTTTCTCTGTTAGAATATAATAAGCTTCTTGGGAAGGTAGAAAGTCTAACTTTTGCTTTCTGTCCTCAGGGCCTAACACAGTGCCTGTCATAAAATAGACCCATAATAAATACTTTTTCGTTGATGCATTCATTCATTGCTTACCTGAGGGCTTGGCTGAAGGCCCTTGCCCTGAATTTTCAAAATAAGTATGACACTGAAATTTCCATTGTTTCCTTGGTTTTGTGAGAGATGCTGTGTCCAGATTACTCTGCTGTGCTGCTGTCCTGCAGGCTTAACACTCCACCCCCTACCTTTGCTCTCTCAATCTGGAAAGCAATCAAATCAATACTTGAGCAGGTTATTTGGCTCCCTTCTAGCTGCATTGACCAATCCTGCAGTTCCTCCAATCTACACTCCCCATCCTGGCTAGTGTTTTGCCCCATTTGTCCTAAGGGCAGGGACAGTCTAACTTTGGAATTCCTATTCCCAGTATTCAGCTTACTACTTACTAAATAGCTGGATCTTAGGAAAAGTTTTTCATTCACTCCTGCCATCAGAAGGTAAGTGTGGGTGTCTTCTGGTTTGGTAAAAGTCTAAAAGCAATCATTGGATCTCAGAAGCACAGAGGGGAAAGGACTATTAGGGGTTACCTTGGCAAAGAAGATTTGAACCCTCTCTAAAACCTGCCCATCCAGCCTATGCTTGAAGATTTCTAGCATTGGGAAAGCCTGGTCCTTTGGAAGTCCCCTGTGTCTCTGAGATTCTGTGACTTTTGGTGAGATTTTACTTTAAGGATCCATCAGGGTTCAGTCCTAAAGGCTTGAGTCTGCACTTGGATGCTGGCTGCTGACAGCATCATATCCAAAGAACCAGAGACAGGCCAGATAATGCTCATTCTAGGATTCAGTAATACACTTGGGTCAATCCAAGTCAGGTCTGGGAATGCATGGGAGGGGGAGAACACAAGAGAAAAAGGGGATCTGGAGGTTAAGGAGGTGAAAGTTGTCTTCTGCCACCAATCTAGGATTGGCTTGATTCTCCCAGAAGTGGGAAGGCAGATGTCTTCACCAAGGTGGGTTGGGTAGAATGCCACAATGATTAGCTGGGTAGATCTTGGGTAGACAAGTGGAAGTTTGAAGGGGAAGGAGTGAAAAAGTGCTGATTGTGTTCTCAATCAGACAGATCCAAGAGGAGAAAAGACAGTAACATTTTGGCATCACATAGGCTTGGAAACAATCAGGCATACTCTTATAAGAGCAGCTTGAGAAAAAAGGGCACAAGTTCCTAAGGTACCAGCTACAAAGGACAGGAGTGTCTGAGATCTGGAAAACCAACAGGTGAGGAGAGAGGAGAGGGAGCTTCCTGGAAAAAATTTCATCTGGGTCTGAGATTGAGAGCTGAAAGATGCCTTCTATCCCATCCTCCCCACCACCCCTCACCAATTTACAGATTTAAAACAGAGACCCAGACAGGTTAAGTGATTTGCCCTCAGTCACCCAGGTAGGAAGTGAAAGAGGCAAGATTTGAAGTCAGGGCCTCTAACTGGAAATCCAGCACTTTCTCCATTGCACTTTCTCTAAGTCCTGGTCTCATGATTTAGGGAAGCTCTGGATAACAGGAAATACTAAATCTCATTGGGAGTCTATTGTGGATAGCACAGAAAGATGCTTCTGAGTATTTATAGTATTTCTTCCTTCCATTCTTGAACTGATTCCAAATAAGGAGTCCTGGGGCTAGTAGAGGGCAAAATGTGGGCAGTTTCCCTCCCCATCCTTCCAATCATCCCATTCAGGCAGCAATTTTTTTTCTCCTTCGAGGACAAGAAGTTGAGTTCTGGGGAGGGAGATGGTATGACTGAGCTGGATTGTTAAGGACGTTGCCAATCTTCTCTCTTCTATAGGGTCTATAGGAGAAGGACACTGAAGAATCAATGGCTCCCTATTCTATTCGGAAATATCAGGACCAAGACAGGGAAGCTGTGATGGACATGTTCATTAAGGGAACACTATCTCACATTCCTTCTGGTTTCTTCCATGTTCTAAAGCAACCCAGAAGTTTCCTGATTCTCCTGGGAGGCCCATGGGCCTTGTTTCTTGGGTCTGGTTCTCTCCTCCTGTCCCTCCTGGCCCTTCCAGGCCTCCTAGCCTTTCTGTGGATGACTGCTAGATATCCCTTCAAATGGTACGTTGACAATGCTTTGCGCACTGATTTGAGGGACATCAAAAAATCCTATCTCAGTGACAGAGGATCTTGTTTCTGGGTGGCAGAGTCAGAGGGTCAGGTGATGGGCATGGTGTGTGCCTGCCCGGCACAACAGGCTTCAAGAGGACAGAAATGCCTGGAGTTGCTACATTTGTCGGTGAGACCAGAGTACCGGGGCCTGGGCGTTGGTAAATCCCTAACCCAGACTCTGCTCCAATTTGCACAGGACCAGGGATATGATGCTGTGGTGCTATCTACCCTTTGTTATAATTATCCAGCTCAAAGGATATATGAGCAGCTGGGCTTCTGGAAAGACCATGAAGCCTTTGATTCTCTAAAATGGAGAGTGGTAGGCATTCCTTTTTTCTACTATGAATATTCAGTCCCTTCTTCACTCTGAAAGCTTCCTGAACCATCTTTGCCTTGAGCAAACCTTTATAGATTGGCCCATAACAGTGCTCTGTACACCATCAGTGTTCATTACAGGCTGTTAACCACCTTAAACATTGACTTTCTCCTCTTGTGGCAAAAACCCTTCTCCCAAAACAAAAATATTTAAGATGGGTAAAATTACAGTATCTGAGCATTAAAAAGGGCCTCTCTGGCATCCAGGCTAACCCACTGCTAACCAGGAATCCCTACCACAATGTACCTGACCAATGAATATCTATGTTCTTCACAGACTCCTTCAAGGAGGGGAAATGCTTAGAAGGTATCCCATTCCACTTGGGATCGCTCTAATTGTTAGGAAGATTTCATTTAATGTTGCCTAGTCTCCTTCTCTGTGATTTTCCCCTACACACTATATGGTGAACCTCTATAATCCAATCCAATTCCATAGACATTTCTTAAGTGCTTACTATGTAAAACTTGTGGATAAGTTAATAAAGACAAAGACAATCCCTGACTTCAGGGAGCTTAAATTTTGGAAGGAAACTATTTCCAAAGATGACTAGGGAAAAAGGAAAAGAACCTCTGTTGTAGAATGTGTATAGCAGCTCTCTTTGTGGTGGCAAAGAACTGGAAATTGTATGCACGCCCAATTGGGAATGGTTGAACATGCTGGGATATATGATTTTGATGGAATCCTGCTGTGCTAGAAGAAATGATGAGTTCAATGATTGTAGAAAAATACAGAAAGACTTGAAAATAATGAAGTAAAGAAAGTGAAATGAGCAGAACCAAGAGAATACTGTATACAGTAAGAGTGATATTGTTTAAGAAGGACTTGGAGCAAATACGTTATTTTGTCCATTGTAGATACCCAGATTAGTGATGAAGAACATGTGACAAAAGATACTGCCTGCATCCAGACAAAGAGCTGATTAATAGAAGTATTTGTGGGTTAATTTACGTATACACACACCTATTTATATACAGATACATACACATTTACATATATACATACGCACGCACACACACACATATCTATCTATATATATGTATATACGTACGTTTCATTTAATGCTGCCTCGTGTCCTTCTCTTTGAATTTCCCCTATTCACTATCCAGTCAACTTCTCTTATCCAACCTAATTCAATAAAAATTATTAAATTCCTACTCCTACTATGGAAGTCCTGGGGATAAATTAATAAAAAGAAGGCAATTGCTGCCCAGAAAGAACTTACAATTTAGAAGGGGACTATTTCCAGAGGTGATTAGGGAAAAAGAAAAAGAATCTCTCTGTTCTATAATGTGTATAGTAACACTCTGTGTGGTGGCAAAGAATTGGAAATTGTAGGCATGCCCATCAATTGGGAATGACTGAATAAGATCAGGTATATGATTATGGTGGAATCCTGATATGCTAAAAGAAACGATGTGCTTGATGATTGTAGAAAAACACAAAGACTTGCATGAAGTAATGAAGGTGAACTGAGTAGAACCAAGAGAACATTGTATACAGTAAGAGTGATATTGTTTTAAGAAGAACTTGGAGCAAATAATTCTTTTATGTATTATAAATATCCAGATCAACTATAAAGGACATGTGAAAAAAAGATACTATCTGCATCGTGAGAAAGAGTTGATAAATAGGAGTATGTATAGAATAATTTTACATACACACACCTAGTTACATATAGGTACATATATATTATATACATGTGTGTGTGCATGTGTGTGTGTGTGTGTGTGTGTATGTGTGTGTGTGTGTGTATAACTACTTGTACCTAATAGTTGCCATCTCTGGCATGGGGGGAGGGAAGAAAAAAATTTACATCAGAATTTTGTGGTTTATTTGAAAGAGTCAGTTGTGCATAGCAGATTTGCTGTTTCATGTACAAGTGTCTTTTATATAGTACTGTGTTATAAAATGCTTGTTTTATTCCATAAATTAAAAATAAAAAACCTCTTAAAAGGAGAAACAACAGAAAATGAGGCAGGAAGGGGTTGGGTGTCTATGAACCCAGACAGTAACAAGGAAGGAGGCAATCTTGTTCCATAGAGTTGAAATCAGGTAGGGCAGCAGATGGAAGTTGGAGGACCTCTAAGATAGATATCCCTAGTTCCTTCTACCAAGGTCCATATGATATGATCTCAGGGCTTTTCACCATCCAGGTGAGATATTTCTTAAAATATGGTGCCTCCAACTGAACAAAATGTTTCAGATGTGCTCTGACCAGATTAGAGGAAATACAGTGGGCTCATTACTTCCCCAGTCCTGGAGCTATTTGCAGCCTGAAATCCAACTAGCTTTTTTGGCTGACACACCACGCTATTGATTCATAATGAGCTTCATTCCACCTACCCATCCCCCCTCCTCTGATCTTTTTCCGATGGACTTTTGTTTTCCCATCTCATATTTGTGAGGTTTTTTTTTCTCCAAAATTAAAAGCTTTCTTGAATACCCACAGGATCAGATCTTCTTAGAGTCAGCCTGGACTTCTAGACTGTTGGGATCCTAACTTTCCCATTACTTGAGTCAGCAGACTCAGTGGATAGAATGCTAAATTTGGAATCAGGAAGTTCTGAGTTTAAATCTAGTCTCAGCCACTAGCTATGGGACCCAGGAAAAGTCACTTAACCGTTGCAATATTTTTCTCCTTGACCTGGGAACTCTGGAATTTGACTACAATATTTCTAGGAGTTTCTCTTTTGGGATATCTTTCAGGAGGTGATCGGTGGAGTCTTTCAATATTTATTTTACCCTCTGGTTCTAGAATATCAGGGTAGTTTTCCTTGATAATTTCATGGAAGAGTATGTCTAGGCATGGCTTTCAGGTAGTCCCATAATTTTTAAATTCTCTCCTGGATCTGTTTTCAAGGTCAATTGTTTTCCAATGAGATATTTCACATTATCTTCCACTTTTTCATTCTTTTGGCTTTGTTTTGTGATTTCTTGGTTCCTCATAATGTCATTAGCCTCTGTTTGTTCCATTCTAATTTTTAAAGAACTATTTTCTTCAGTGAGCTTTTGAACTTCCTTTTCCATTTGGCTAATTCTATTTTTTAAAGCATTCTTCTCCTCATTGGCTTTTTGAAACTCTTTTGCCAATTGAATTAGCCTATTTTTAAAGGTGTTATTCTCTTCAGCATTTTTTTGAGTCTCCTTTAGCAAAGTGTTAACTCACTTTTCATGATTTTCTTGTATCTCTCTTATGTCTCTTTCCAATTTTTTCTCCACCTCTCTTACTTGATTTTCAAAATACTTTTTGAGCTCTTCCATGGCCTGAGGCCATTGAATATTCATTTTGAATGTTTGAGATACAGAAGTCTTGACTTTCATGTTTTTCCCTGATGGTAAGCATTGTTCTTCCTCATCTAAAATGATGGGAGAAGATATCTGTTCACCAAGAAAGTAACTTTCTATAGTATTATTTTTTCCCTTTTTTGGACATTTTCCCAACCAGTTACTTGACTTTTGGGTCCTTTGTCAAAGGTAGGGTACACTCTGGGGAGTGTAAGATCTCAGTTCCTCCAAGGTTGAACAATCAAGTATGTACACTGGTCCAGGAGTAACAAGAAACTTTTGTACCCAGAATCTGTGAGTAGTGGTTTCCTCTCCACAACCACCTGGCTTCCATTTCCACCAAGACAGCACTAGGGGCTGAGATTCAAATAAGCTACTCAATTACCCCAGGGGCTTTAGACAGGAGTAGGGGTGCTGTTCATTGTCAAATAAAGATCATTTGCTCAATTCCTCCAGGAGCATTAGGTGGGGGCGGGGCCACCACACTGGGCTGAGGTAAGTATCAGCTGCTCAGATCCCCCCCCCTCAGATTGCTTTACAATCCAACAATAGATGTGGGCTGCTGTAGGAGCTGCTGCTGGCCCGATGTGGTCTCTGCCACCACCTGCAGCTGGAACTATGGGAAGACCCTGCTCCCTTTTTGGCCAGCTGAAAAAACCCTTTCACTGACCTTTGATGCCTGTGGGTTGGGGGATCTGCAAACTACCACTACTGTCACTAGAGATTCTGTCCTCGAGGCCTGCTCTGGTCCTCCTCCTGGTGCCATGCTTTGTGGCCAAGACTAGGCTGGACTCTGCTCCATGTCCAGTGCAACAGACCTTTTCTGTCAGTCTTTCAGGTCACCCTGGGCTAGAAATCTCCTCCACTCCATTGTTCTGTGGTTTCTGCTGCTCTAGAATTTGCTGAGAGCCTTTCTTTACAGGTGTTTTATTGGCTGTGGTTGAAGAGCTAGTGTATGTGCGTCTTTCTATTCCATCATATGGGTTCTGCCTCAGCTCCTGTTTTCTTAGCCCCATCAAATACTCCTCCTTAACAGGCAAAGATATATAGACAGCAAAAAACAGTTCACTTCTGGTATTCAATTCACTCATCTAGATATTTTTAGATGAAGATTTTAGAACTTGGGGATTTTAGGTTTTTCCTTTTATTTATTTTAAACTGAAATGCTAAAATTGGCACCTGCTGTAAACATGAAAAAAAAACACATTATAAACTTAAATACAAAATAAGAGAAGACAATAAAGAAAAAAAAACATTTTTACAGCAGAATGTAAAAGAGGATTCAAAATATACAACAATAAATTTCCATTTCAAAAAATATCTCACTTTGTCTCCATGTCTGTCTTTTCTTTGCTTCCTCATAAGTTTTCTTTTGTTCTCTGCTGTGTACTTTCTGCTTGCTACAATTAAACACAGATACACACACATACATATGTTTACACAAGCTTATATATATATATATATATATATATATATATATATGCATACGTATGCATACTTTCATACACATACATATACTTAGATATCCAACCTACCCCCCCAAAGATGCTTCCTTATCTTCTCTCTCTCTTTCTCTTTTCCCTCTTATTTCTATCTCAATTTAGTTCTTCATGGCCTCCCAAATATATTATTCCCTTTTTAAACCATTCCTATTAATCTTAATACCCTTCTAGACATCCACCCTATTTTATATATACAAACATATACATGTGTATATACATATACATATATATACATATATATATATATGTATATATATATATATATGTATATATATGTATATATACATATATATATATATATGTATATATACATATATATACATATATATATATATGGTTCCTTTTTTCATCACTTCCAATGATAGTAGGGTGTCAGAACTACCAGACCTCCAACCCCTCATCCCATTCCTCTGTCAGCTCTTCCTCTCCCCTCATTTATACAGATAATTACTTGTTTACCTTTTTCCTAAATGCTTTTACTTTTTAGAAGCCTCATCATACTCAACTCTACCCTTTTTCACTACCTACTTACTATTGAGAATCTTACACATACATTTTACATTTCCTCATATAAAAAGTAAACATTCTGTTCTTATTTAGTCCCTTGTAATTAGTCTTTGATGTGTACCTTATATTTCTCTTGCATCATCTATGTCAAACTTTCTAAGTTCAGGCTTTTTTGCTACAAAATCTTGAAAGTCTGGGAATTCTTTGAATGTCCTTTTTATCATTCAGGATTATGTTTAACTTTGCTGGGTATGATATTTTTGGCTACAACCCCAGTTCTTTTTTTTTGAGTCTTTTGAAAACTAATTAATTGATTGATTTTTACTTTTCAACATTCATTTCCACAAGATTGTGAGTTTTAAATTTTCTCCCCATCTATCCCCTCACCCCCACTTCAAGGGGGCATGCATTTTTGATTACCCCTTCCTCCACTCAGCCATCCCTTTTATCACTCCCCCAAATCCACCTTACTTTCTTTTATGGCAAGATAGATTTCTATACCCCATTGCCTGTATATCTTATTTCCCACCCTCATTGTGAAGGCAAGCAATTCAATAATCTGGAATCAAAGTACAAATAGCAAGAAACAATTTTAATCAATTTAACAGATGAAGTTTGTTACAGAAGATGATTTCATCTTGTTTCTGTAAATGACTATTGGTAATTAATAGAGTTGTGTGGGATATAGTAACCCTTACTCAAATTAAACTCAGAGGTTTCTCAAGGTAGAAGACAAAGAGGAATTTATTACAATTTCTTGAGAATGAACACTTCCTGCGAGCCATGGGTGGTGTCAGCAAGGGAATGCACCTGAACAAAGTGGAGTAAAGCATTATATAGTCCCTAATGTGGAAGACTATTAGCCTCTCTTCCCATTGACTGAGAATACAGGCTTATAACATAAGTGTGGGAATCTACAACAGAGACGACAAAGGATCGTTGCTTGCCAAAAAGAGCTTTTATTACAAAACATGGAATTTAAAGGAAGAATGCTGTGATGTGGTTGGCACCAGAGGTAGTAAAGGCAAAGGGTACACCAGGTCATGTGACCATAACTTTGGTTGGGGGATACTTAGTTATTTTAACTCTGGCAGGAAGGGTGAAGGTTTTGAGGAATTCATGTCTGAATGGTCTTTACTTAATCTGAATTCACTCAATCCCTCCTCTTATTTTTGTCCCTCTGAAGACCCCTCACACCACCCTCAGAAGGTTGCCTCTGCTAAGTCATTCTCCCTGTCTTCTTCTCCACTATTTTTGATTGGTGTCCAGTCTTGGCTCTTTAGGCCCATGAGTCTAACCAACCCTTCAGCTTTAGTTTCTAGCCTAATTATCTTTGAAAGGGAGTCTTGTACTAGTCTGGTTATTAGTTCTTCTTCCAGTTGCTTTAGCCTCTTTTTAAAGGTGTTATTTTCCTCAGCATTTTTTGATTCTCCTTTAGCAAGCTGCTGCCTCATTTTTCAAGCTCTTCTATGACCTGAGCCCATTTCATATTCATTTTGGAGGTACTGGAGGCAGAAGCTTCCTCTGACAGTATACCTTGTTCTTCCTCATCTGAAAGGATGGAAGAAAAGAAAATAACCTTCTATGGTCTTTTTTTTTCATTTTCCATATCCATTTTTTCCATTTTTCACAGCCAGTTACTTGACTTCTGAATCTTTTGTCAAGAAGAGGGTCCTAGTGCTCCTTTTCTCCCTAGTACTGTGCTCAAGGCTGAGATTCAGCTCAGCTGCTCAGTTCTGCCAGAGACTTTAAGCTGAGCTGCCTGGACAATGGATCTAGGCTGCTTCCACATAGCCAGTTGCCACCTGCTGCTGCCACTGCCTGGGGTTAGTGTTGGGAGAACCCTTCTCCCCTCTCTCCCAACTGGGAAAGCTCTCCCACACTGAACTTTGGAGTTTTCTTTTTTGCTTGTGGATTGAGGGATTGGGGACACTCCCTGATAGGAATTCTGCCTTGGAGGTCTCTTCAGGTCCTGTTCCTCCCAGTGCTGTGTGGTCAAGGATGCGCTTTGCTCTGCTCAGCATCCCGTGAGATAGAACCTTTGGCTGGAATCCTCTTTCACTCTGTTCTTTTATGACTTCTGCTGCTGTAGAATTTATTGAGAGTCATTTTCTACAGGTATTTTGTAGGCTGTGGGGGAAGAACTAGAATGTCTTTCTACTCCCCATCTTGACTCTGCCTCTACTTAAAAATTTAAAACTATTTAAGTTTACTTAAAACTTAAAATAAGCCATTAACTCATCAGCTGAATGCATTTCCACATCACCTTCCACAGTAATTCATCTCCTTACCACCATGTGGGTGAAGTCAATCACCTGATAGCCTTTCAGATAGAGTCATCTCAAATTTGATTGAGCTATTAATTATCAAATCAAATTACATGATTTTTCTGTCTTCTTAAAATACTTCCTCACACCCTCACTACTTATGGAAACCATCTGAAATTAACTCATCTTCAACCAAACTTTTACCTTTCTAAGTCTCTCAATACCCTTACTCAGTTTATCCAGTTCCTCCCCATCTTAACTATAACTGCACTGTCATCTTTTTATAGCTTAAATCTAGCATTATATATCAAACATCCACGTTTTCACTGCTTATTTATAACCAAATATAAGTTTAAAATTATCAAATTTCTATTATATCTTTTAAAAACCCCAATCTACATAGACAACAAACTTCAAATTTAACAATTGTGTAATGTTGCATCAAACATATACCCATCCTTATGATAAGCACTTTACAATCATAAATGCCAATAACAACATCTTTTCTGCTTAATCCTGACAGTAAGGGCATTCTCAGATGCTGCTTGTTTTTCCTTCAGGACAGATTTTTAACTTGAGCTCATAACAAACCTGGGTTTCTAATCACTAATGATAAACATTTTAGCCCTCCTCTTTTTTTCAAATATTCTTGCTACTGAAAGAAAACTTATATCTTCCTAGGCATGCACACGGATACTGCTGTCTCATCCATATTCTTCTGTCTTGGGAATTTCAGTCTCTGGAAAGGGTTGAAATCTCCTTAGGTTAGCACAAAATCCAGGCAAGTATCTGAGGAATCCACACTCACCCTCCTTGTCTTCATCCTTCAGAATCTGGAGGGAACTAATGTCTCCAAAAGAAATTACTGAAATTCCAAAGTGAACCTGCAATTTTAAACACACTGTCCATTATCAGATACACTGACCCAATTCAAACCTAAAGTATGGATTTTAACTTTGAGATCTCATCAAATCAAAACTCAACTTTTCCCAGCAGACTGCCTGAAGTTCTTTTTCCCTTATCTTTTCTTTTTCACATTCAGAACCATGGAAAGCTATTAAGAATGCAAAAATTTCAATGCAATTTCAAGTCAACACTCGGGGAGGGACAGGATCAAAAGAGAGAATAGCAACAATGGGGGGCAGGATAGGATGGAGGGAAATATAGTTAGTCTTACACAACACGACTATTATGGAAGTCACTGGAAAAACTACACAGATATGGCCTATATTGAATTGCCTGCCTTCCCAAAGGGAATGGGTG
>JAQQSK010012905.1:0-11685 GCA_028658325.1 Potorous gilbertii | reverse complement strand
AAAAAAAAAATAACCTGGGTGCAGGTGCCAGTTCTGCCAGTTATCACACTCTTTGTGACTTTGGTCAAGTCACTTGCATTCTCTGGACCTTAGTTTCATCCTCTGTGAAATGAGTTTGAAATGAGGCCCTACCCCACCAGTTTAAATCCTATGAAACCTGTGACACTGCTAAAAATATTGGCCACCTCCCTTAAGCAGACCTTCCTTGCAATCTCTGAGAAACTGACCTTTGCTTAGCCATGTACTTTGCACTCAGACTGCTTGCCTGACCTTTCTCCTTCCAGAATATTTGCATTACAAATATTGACTTCCCTGACACCAACATATTCTTAGCATAGAAGCTGGCAGGTCCCTTGAGCTGCATCCAGGAGTCTCTTCCTGTATCTCAAAGGTCACCAGTAGAGCCCTCTGTTCTTTCAGGGAAGAGTTTAATGGAAGAACACTGGACTTTGAATCAGAAAAGTTTGGGTCCTTGTTTTGCCATTTACCATAACTTGGGCAAGTCCCTTCCCCCATCCAGACTTCAGTTTTCTCATCTGTAAAATAAGGACATTGGACTTATAAGGGCCCTTCCAAATTGAGATCCTGAGATCGCATGGATATACAAAGTATTCCTCTTTTCCTTTCCGTGTTTATAAACATCAGTGAATTAAAATGAGAGAAGAGCTATGTTCCAAAGCTGGCTTTCATCCCAATCATGTTTGTAGAAGAATAAGGGCCAGTAGGACAAGAGTCCTGTATTTCCCTCCAGCTCTTCCTGTGCCCTCTATTCCCTGCTCCTGACTCCAGCCATCAAAGGTACTGCTTGCTGTACTGGCTCGTTCAGAGTTGGTTCAGAGCATCACACGCAATATGGAAACTAGCACAAATATAGAAACCCCAATTCCCCATTGGAAAAGTGCTCAAAGGAAATGAAAGAACAATTTTCAAAAAAAAGAATCATAAACTATTAACAACTACAAGAAAGAATGTTCCAAATCGCTCAAAGAAATGTGAATCGAAACAACTCTGAGGTTTCACCTCACACTCAACAAAATTGCCAAAAATTATAAAAGGTAAAAATAATGTGAGAGGAGCTGCGGGGTAACAGGTTCCCTAATACATACACTAAGACTTCTAGGTAGTGCAGTAGATAGAATTCCAATGAATCTAGGGTCAAGAAGACCTGATTTCAGATTCAGTCTTAGACGGTTCTTAGCTGTAAGGGTTTACACACTTGCCCTAAGAAAGTCACTTAAACTCCATCTGCCAGGAATGGAAAATTCATGGATATTTTATTCTTGGGGAAGCTAAGTGCCTCAGTGGATAGAGTGGTGGAATTACAGTCAGGAAGATCTGAGTTTAAATCTGGCCTCAGACACTTACAAGCTGGGTGACTTTGGGGCTATTCACTTAATTGTCTGCCTCAGTTTCCCCATCTATAAAATAAGATATTTATAAAGCATTTTGCAAATTTTAACATGCTGTATACATACAAGCTATTCATCATCATCATCATCATCACTCACATATGGTTGGTGGAACTGGAATTGGTCTGACCAGTCAAGGAAATAATTTTGGAAAACCTTTGGGGGAAATCAGCAGTTCACACCTTTTGACCCACAAATCCATTGCGAGGCATACGTTTCAAGAAAGTCAAAGATGGAAAGAATTTGCATTATGTTCACAGAAGCACTTTTTATGGTAGCAAAATACTGAGAACAAAGTATGCGCCCATCAACTGGGAAATGATTAAACAAATAGAGGTATGTCAATATAATCCTCAAGATCATCGTTTTGAGGAATTCAAAGATCTGGAAAGATTTTACCTAAAAAGATTTACATGATTGATCTGCTTACAAACCAGGAAAACCATATATACAAGGACTATCAAAAAACCCACTAAAACGAAAGCAAATGCTACATAATCATAATAAGCAATCTGAGCTTCGGAGGCAAGATGGGAAAATGCAGCTCCCTCCTCTCTAGAGAGGTAGGGGCTATGGGTGCAAAACATTGCATATATACAGTCAGATAGAGTCATTGGGTCTATTGATTTCATTTAACCATTTTTCTGTTGCAAGGCCAGAGGTGGGCACGAGGAGGATGTCTGGCATATCAGGAAATTACTATGATGAAAAAAAAGTTGTCAATAAAACATTTAAAATTTTTTTAAAAGCAACAGTGATTTGCTGAATAAAACACCACTACTGAACCAGGAAAGCAGAATTGAAGAACACCTTTCCCTGTATCTTCTTTGCTTTTGCCAAGGTAATAACAGACCCCACCTTCTCTACTCTTACCCATAACCCTATTCCAAGACCTAGGCAAACCACAGACACTTGATGATGAAACATGCTGTTCCCTTGTCCCCATAACAAAGATGTGGTGGACAGCTGGTGCAGGGCCCGCCTAGCATGTCGATTTCTCGATTTTGTAAAAACAAATTTCTTATTTTTCTTATTCATTACAGAAAAGAGGTTCTGTTGAGGGTGCAAAGTCACTGGGAAGTGATGGTATTTTTTTAAGTTAATAAAATGTTAAAAAAAAAAAAAGGTAAAGAAAAAAGAAAACTGATACTTTGTAACCAATTCTCCCCTCCAAAGATAACTGATTCTTTGTATCCAAAAGATAGTTCATTGTGTCCAATTAGGAAAAAGAAACTGACTCCAATCAGGAAAAGGAAGTTGATTCTTTGTATCCAATCAGAAGAAGAAAACCTATGCTTTGTGACCAATCAAAAACAGGGTAGGTATCTTGGCCTCCAAACCTAATTTTTACACTTCAGGAATAGGTCCTGATCATACTTCTCTTTATAGAGTACCCAATATATCAACCAGCATCTCATCAGTTAAGTGGCAGAAAACTCATCTGGTTCCCAAGTGGCTTCTTTACTTTAAAGCCCTTGGAATCTTCAGAAGAAAGACAGCATCTTAAGTAAAATCATGATGTTTCAATCATGAGCAGAAGTACTTGAATTGACTGGAGCTCCCAGGCTAAAGATATCTTGACATCCTTTCTTCCTGCTTCAGGGCCATATGGCATTGGGGTGGCTTCTGGTTGACCTTAAAGGATCCCCTGTTATCAAACGAAGGGGAGGAGTTCCCCTTCTCTTATTTTCCTTAGCCCTCTCTTAGTTTTTCTGCTTTATTGCTTAACAAGTAGTTGTTAAAATGAATTGTATTAAGTGGGAAAAATGAATTGTATTATTGGATACGTTTCTATTTGACAATTAGTGGGATAAAAAAATCCTTGAAGCTTCCTATGGTCCCTCACAGACAGCATGTGAATGAGTAATTGTGGACAGATTTTTGTTTTGTTTCTTAAAGTCCCTACTTTATCAGAGAATTTTTGTAAAGGATGGACACATGTAGTCAGTTCCAAGTGGGAATCTGTTCTTGAGTTAATTTTTCCCATCTTTCTGCAGGTCATGGCCTATGGCCTTTTGTAGAATCTCAGATTTCTGCTGAGGTGAGTAAGATTAACTGCTGGGGACTGTCTAATGTGCTCAGTACTCAGTCACTGAAGAGCAGAAGGCCTGGCCTTTGGGGAGCAGAGGTATAAGGGAAGGGGGAAGCAGTTGTTGCATGGATACCCTGAGCCTGGGCACACTTCATGTGATGCTCCTTTCACCAGAACATAACCATGTGTATGGATGCACAATGGACTTGCCCTAGGGTCTATTGCAAAGCTGTACACTGTCCAGCCTCAGGGGATGACTTCTAGATTTAGAAGGGGAACAAATTGGGGTTTGGGTCATATAGGCCTTTCTTTTCTCTGTCATTACAATTTCTAGAAGGCCTTAGGAAAGCAGTTTTCAAATTTAGTCTAACAAACGATCCCAATAACAGCAAAGAGAGATCTTAAAGTGTATCTAGCCCTATCTGCTTATTTTACAGATGAGGAAATGATGCTTAGAAAGGTTAAGTAGCACCAAATAATCACCTCTTTCCTGTACAATGAAAATAAACTGATACATTTTTCCAACTCCTACCCACTCTTAAGTTGGAGAAGCTTGGGTGGTCAAGAAACAATACATCTACTCAACTATCCTCCTGTCTAAGATTAGGAATGAGACTGGTGTAGATCTTTCTGCCAGGAATTTGCTTAATTTTTTTAGACATTTTCATTTGCCACGGTTTCTGTTTTGCTGGATTTGAGTCGCATGACAGCTTGATCTCCTTATTTTTGCTCTCTCTACTCCTTTATTTTCCTAGGAACATTGCTTTGGGTAGTGGCCTGCTGTTCCTCTTAGCAGAGAGCCAGGTAGAAGGGATATCCATGTTTGCTGGGGCCCCCACCTTGGGTTGCACCTCCCCCATCAGTACATTCAGCTGAGAGGAAGAATTTTTCTCTTCCTCATGTTCATATAACTCCTATACTTTGAAGTGAACATGTTCACCGTAAGTGACCTGCAGACTTCTTCATTCCCCTTGCCATGACCATTTATCCATTTTTTTCAACATTTCAGAGCCTTCCCCTACCCCCATAGCAGTCAAACAGGCTTCTGTTTCATCTTTGTCCCCTTGACTTTTCCAATTACTTCCCTTCTCCTGACATATTGATATTATTTATTTCACTCTTTAGTTCAGCTCATCCTTTTTGTCTGTCTTATACATATTAGGAAAGCACTCATTTAGAAAAGTCCATTAGGGTTGTAAGATTTTTGGGAAGTTCTATTCAGAAGACTGATCAGAATGATTTGTCTCCTGTTCCCAACACGGTCAGTGCCCCTCACCATGAAAAGGAAGACTGGTCAGTAGCTCACCCGTACTTAAATTAACCCAATTGCCAGTTTAACACAAGTTATGTCACACCCCTAATAAATGTACAACCATCACGTCTTCCAGAGATCACACCACAGGCCACTGAGGTCTGTAGCGCGTGTTCTTTGGTCTTGTTTATTTCAGGCCATAGATATTCGTGGGTGCCATGCAGACTTGGGCCATTTAACAACATAGTCCATTGAGTCTTTCCAGTTGTAGGGCTTCCTTCTTTACCCTGTGGGGCTGATCTGTCCCAGAACTAACCACACAGTCTAAAATCAACCAATTAGTCAATCAATCAGATCGTTATTCTGTGAATCTATTTCCCTTCTCTCTCTCAGTCAACTCACAACTTGATTACAGCTTCACTGTCCTCTGTGCATCTGGGAAATAAAGCCAAATGCAGTGCCATCGTTTAAGTAGACTCAGTTTAGGAAGGTGGGAATACGCTCAAGGAGTCATTAGGCTGATTATGTTTCTTTCATGTCCCTTCCTATCTTGCTGTTAGATCTTCCAAGATGTGTTCAACATGGCTCTTATCATCCTGGTGGCCGCTGGATTCAAAACAAAACTTGCTGCCTTCACTCTTGTGATTTAGCTGCTCTTTATCAACCTGTTAGAGAACCCATTTTGGACCCTCCCCATCAATAGCCCCCTCCATGATTTTATGAAGTATGACTTTTTCCACACCATGTTGGTAATAGGAGACCTTCTCTTGGTGTAACCCTTGAACCTAGGCGAGTTTCAATCGACGAACACAAGAAGTGGTAAATATCACAGTAAAAGATAAAGAGGAATGAAAGAGATGGGTTTATTGCCTTCTTGACATTCCACTCCCTTTTTGGGGAGCAGAAGAGAGTGTGGTCCCCTATCTACCCATATGTCTTCCAAATATCTCTTATGATTATCTGCTGCCCCAATAGAGTAGTTTTTGTTTCTTTCCCTGGGCCAGACACAGACATGTATAAAGTAGATATCTGGGAGTCATCTGCACTGAGACAGTTCTCGACAGATGAGATCATCAAAAAGAGGGTGTAGAGACAGAAGAGAAGAGGACCCAGAACAAATTCTTCCCCTTGGGGAAGATTCTAGGATATGGATGATGATTCAGTAAAGGAGCAGTCTGGCCTTTTATCATCTTGTACTGGGACTTTATTCATGAAATTTTGTTAATTTCATGATGTTGTGAGAGCCCTGTGTGCTCACCTGGACCACAATGAGATGCTCAGTCTTCATTCCACTTGGTGAACCTAAAAGAACTGATTGTACCATAGGCACCCAAATTGTGTGTTACCAGGGTTGGGTATATAGCCGTTGGGGCCATCATTTTCCTTGTTTTCTTTGGAACCCTATGTCTGGGGGCCTCTTTTTTGGCTCACTTGGTGGAATCTAGTCTCTCTCAATCATAGAGCTAGTATGGTGATCCCTTTCTGGAGATCATTGTTGAAAACACTATTCCAGCACAACCTACATCCTTTGATACCAATTAGTGCGTTTTACAGGGCTCTGTATCAGTATGAGACTCTTTCCCCTCCCTTATCCCCCATAAAGCTTTCCTTCATAGTTACTTACCCCCAAATTGTCCAGACTTAGGTCACCTCATTTTCATCTGCATAAGTCACATAGCCACCTGTTATTAGCCACTGAACAGATCAGGGTATCCCAGCCACAGCAGATCCACAGCTGCCTCATTATCCATGAAAGCTCCAATGAGCTGGCTTTTGTTCTGACCTCTGCTCTGCCCACATGGAAAGACTTCAAGGGACCTGTAGGAATAAGAAGCTTCTCATAGGAAGGGGTGGGTGAAGGGGCATGAGAGGTCTGTGGCCCCAAGAGTTTTTCTGTATGGATTCAGTTATCATGTCTCAAAGTGTGTTTTTAACAGTTAAGGATCAGATTTCCTTTGAAAACAGCATATGGAGTTTTCTATATTGCTTAGCACATAGTGAGTACTTTATAAGTCCTAGTTGATTATGTAAAGCAGTTATGGTACATATTGTCCATATATGTGTACATTTATAAGCCTGCTTCATGTAAGCCTACTGTCAAGAAAGGCAGTCTCCGGCTCATTGGCAGGGAGATCTAACCATTCAGTATCATAAACTCATATTAAGCATGCTATCTAGAAGCAGTAAACAAGCTAACATTCACTTTTGCTCAGTATTTCATATGTGATCTTGTCTCTGAGAAAGATTAACAGGCAAATATAGAGGGTTAAAAATGGCTAGTCATTCATCACAAATAGGGAAGTTTAGAGGAAGGATAGCTTTAGGAGGAGAAATGATAAGTTCCATTTTAGACATGGAGAGCTTAATAATAGCTAGCATTTATAATGCTTAACACAATGCCTGGTACACAGTAGGTGCTTCGTAAATGTTTGTTTCCTTCTCTTCCTTTTATATAGCACTTTAAGGGACTGAAAAACACTTTACAAATATTTCTCACTTATCTTCACAACAGTCTTAGGAGATAGGCGCTGTTATCATCCTCATTTTACAGTTGAGGAAAGCGAGGCAGACACAAGTTGTGACTTTCTCAAGGTCAAACAAATAGGATCTGAGGTCAGATTTGAACTCAGGTCTTCCTGACTCCAGGTCTAGCACTCCATCTGCTGCATCATAAAAATTCCAGATGATATCCAATAGGCAGTTGACAATGTATAAGTAAGGAGGATTTTGTTATCCATTTTAGAGTTTAGTTTCTCAGGATCCATGGCCATAACAATCTCTAATTCTCACGATCATGTTCAAAACAGTTCCCACACTTGTGCAGTGAGATATAGGAATGAGGTAATGTGAAACTGTGAGACTATTGTTGGCAATATGCCTTCTTTGTTACCCTATAAAGCAAGTGGGCACTGGTCAGTGAGTAGGGGACCTATAGGGGAATATGACACTCTAATGCAGTGTATGCCTTGATCAGCCCCCATCAAGACTTGGAGGGAACACATAGGGATTTGAGATTTGAGTAATGCGTAGAAGAATGCATGTACCTGGAAGTTTGAGGAGATTTAGGGGTACACACAAGCTAGAATACTCTGCCTGTCTTGATTGACCCCATAAGACATAGGAGTATTTGCCCTCCTTTCTCACTGGCCTCTCTGACAAGGGTGATTAGGGAATGCTGTAGGAGTTGGTGCTCCCAGTATCATCCCTTTGAGAAGATTAGACCAGAATAAAGTAAGATTATTAATCCCTCCAAAGCTGTCTTCCTGTCCTTCCTGTCTGACCAGATCAAGAGTGAACCAGTTGGAGGCTGGAGTCCAAAAACTCCAGAACCTCCCATGTGTTATTTTGAAATACTATGTATGATTGAATTTCAGGAGAAAGATTAAGGCTAGATATCTGGGAGTAATCTGCATTGAGATGATTCTTGAACACACATGGGAACAAATGAGATCATCAAGGAGAGGGTATAGATAAGAAGAAGACCTAAGACAAGGGTAGAGTATAGAGACAGAGGAGAAGAGGACCCAGGACAAAACCTTGAGGAAGGTTCTAGGATAAGGATGATGATTCACTAAAGGAGAAGAAGAAATAGTCAAGACAACCATAGGAGAGCAGTGTTGCAAAAGTTAAGGAAGGAGAATGTACATGAGTTGAGGGGAAGGGATAGGAAATAGTCCCAAAGGCTGCAGGGAGGTCAAGGAGGATGAGGACTCTGAACATGCCATTGGATTAAACAGTTGGTACCCTTGGAGAAAGCAGTTCTGGAGAGTGGTGAAAGTGTAAACTAAATTGTAAGGGGAGTGAGTGGGTTGATCATGGAGATAGGCAGAATACAGAATTGTTCTTAGGAGTTTGGCAGTGAATGGGAACACACAGAGTGATAGACTGAATTAGTATCAGTTAAATGAAGGTTTTTTAAAGGATGAGGATAGACCTAAGCTGATGGGTTGCTGTCCTTGTTGTCAAAGAGGACCAAAATGACATCATTATGCTGGAGTCAAGTTTCACTGTGTTCAGCTGTGGCTGATCAGATCAATACAAGCTCAGAATGCTCTACCACAGGTCAGGCACAAATAGTCCATGTAAACATTTGGGGTAGATACTCCAAATTTGCGCACACTGTATTTCCTTTGAGCTATCTCAATTCTGCTTTGCTCACAGAACACAGCACCTTCTCTGATATGGGCATACCATGGTGAGCAGTCCTGTGCCAGTGTCTCTCATGTCACACAATCAACTCCACAGTTTAAGAGAAACCTTGAGAGTCTCCGTGTGTTGCTTCTTCTGACTTTCATAACAGCCAGCAGATTGAAGAAACTGAAGATGAAGGCAAGAGAGCATTACTGGAGGAAATAGAAGGGACTGGAGGGCACAGACAGAGGGATTAACATTGGTGAGGAAAAGATACACAGGGGAAAGAATGGATGACGATGAAGAGGGCCCTCATGATAGGTGACTTCAATTTTTCTCAGTAAAATAGAAATTGAGGACATTGACTGAGAGGAAAAGGTGAGGCAGTGGGAGACAGACATAAAGTCTGGAACAGCTATTGAGAGAAGGATATAAAAGCTTTACCATGCCACAGCAAAGATCAAGTGGAGATTAAGAAACCTTGAGTGACACCCTGTTAATAGGGTGAGAGATAGATGATCTCCAAACATGGAATCTGGATTTGATCCAGTCAGAAGCACACAAGTAGAAGCAGAGAAGGGAGACAGTGACAGTGATTCAGGCCTGAGAATTAATGTGAAGCGAATGGTAACAGAACAGGTGGTCAAGGAAGTCAAGGCTGGAGGAAACAAGATTTGACTGAGATTAGTTCAGACATGATTAGATATGTAGGTTAAGAGAGAGTTCATAGTGAAAGATACTACTGCGGTTAAGAACCTGAATGGTTAGAAAGATGATAGTGCCCTTGACAGCAATAAGGAACTTCAAAAGGGGAGTAGATTGGGGATGGGGGCAGAATAATGAGTTCTATTTGGGATGCCTCTAGGATCTACAGTTCAAAATGTTTTGTAGACAACTGGTGATACTGGAATGGACCTCAAAGCTAGGGCTGGATATAGAGATCTGGAAGGAAGACATTTGCATAATTGAACCCAGGGGAGCAACTAGATGACACAATAGATAGAGGCCCAGACTTAGAGTCAAGAAAACTTGAGTTCAAATACAGTCTCAGACACTTACTAAGCAATCTGACCCTGAGCAAATCATTTAACCCTACATTGCAGGGTTGCTGTAAGGATCAAAGATTATTTACAAAATCACTCAACACAAGAGCCTCACACATAGTAGGCATTTAATAAATGCTTGTGTCCTCCTCTCCTGCTCCTGATGAGATCATCAGGTGAAAAAGTGCAGAGAAAAATGAAAGAGGGTCCAGGTCAGAACTTTGGGGCAAATGCACAATACTCTCACCAACTGGTAGATAATCTACTCCCTTTCCAAAGTCTTTCAGTATCCAATAGTGGTGGTTTTCTTTGTAAGCTGACTTTCTTATACTAGATTGAACTCTCTTTGATATCCTCCTAAATGATAGGTCAGGAGGGTTTTCAACATTAAAGAATTTGAAGTCTTTGGGAATTGAAAGTAAAATAGCTACCCTCCTCTTGGAAGGAATAAGTCCCCTTTGAATCTTGGGATACAGGGGCTGCATCTGGCAACGTGCCCTTTCTTCTGCTTTCAGAAGTTGTCAGAGCAGTTTAATTTATAGTCTAGTGTAACTAAAAGACAAAATTAGTTTCTCCCTGTGGTCTATGGTGTTGATTTCTCTAAGTACAAAAAGAGTAATACCTGTCTCCCTTTAAATCAGAAATGGAAGATTTAGTTGCTATGTTCGAGGCCAGAGTTAAGCACTTCATAAAGGGTGCCACCTGGAAACACATTGTATATAGAGGAGAAGCAGATTAGTTAGTAGTGGGTCAAATGCAGAATATGGCGTCAAGAAAATCTGTGCTTGATTCCTGACTCTCATGCCTACTAGCTATGTGACCCTAAGCAAACCATTTAGTCTCTCTGTTTCAGTTTTATTATCTGTAAAATGGAGATCATAACAGCACCTACCTACCAGCATTGTTGTGAGGAGATATTATGAGAGCTTTGTTATTAACGCAATAGTGCCTCCTTCATAGGATTGTGATGAGCCTCAAATGTGCTCATAGAGGTAAAGAACTTTAGAAATAAATAAGCTATTTTTAAAAAAAATCTTACTCGTAAGAGTGCCCATCTGTTCTATGCACCCCAGGCACTGGTTGTTTTCAAACATCTGAATGAAAAGTATAAGGGTATAAAAGGGAAGCTTCTTATTTGAGATACTTATTTTCCCTTTAAGTAAATGTATAATAAACTTGCTGTAAAATTATTTCTAACTGAACAAATAAATTACATTAAATGTCTTTAACAATTTGTCAGTCACTCCTTCTGAAACACCTTTAGCTTTCTATTTGGGGTATATGCACAATGTTCTAATTGGTGGGTGATATAATCTCTACTCAAAGTCTTCCAATTCCAAGTGCACAGATACTGGTGGTTTTATTTGTAAGGCAGCTTTGTTCTGCTGGATTGAACCCCCATCGGTAGCCTCCTATAGGCTTAGTAGCTAGATGGAACAGTGGATAGCCTGCAGTTGAGAAGATTCATCGTCTTGAGTTCAAATCTGGCCTCAGATACTTACTAGCTGTGTGACCCTGAGCAAGTCACTTAACCTTCTTTGCCTCAGTTTCCTCATCTATAAAGTGAACTAGAGAAGGAAAGGGCAAACTACACCAAAGATATACACACACAGTATCTTTGACAAGGAAATCCCCCAAACAGGGTCACAAAGGGTCAGACACTATTGAAACAATCTATATATTTTCAACATGAATCCCTATAAATGTTTTCTTTTATATGTTCATAGCAAATTTATTCATGATTCTAATTCTTCATTTCAAATAATTCCATAAAGATTTTACCAGATTTCTTGATAGCTTCCATACTTAATCATATTT
>JAQQSK010012904.1:0-11685 GCA_028658325.1 Potorous gilbertii | reverse complement strand
TGTTATATTCACTATTATGACTTATTATTTGATTGTTTTATTGTATTTCAATAAAAATCACCTCAAAAAGAAATTCACCTGTTTGGCTAGATACATTGATTATATTAACTGAATAACTAATTACTAGCTGACAATTATTTATGAGTCAGTCCTATCATACAAGACATAAAAAATAATTTTTCAAGAAAAATGAAGCACATTTCATCATATTGTTCTCCCTAAAATTTATTATTTACTAATGTTTTGAGAGAGAACAAAAGGTTTTTGTGTCATAAATAAAATTAATATTTAAAGGTATTTATTATTTCATCTTTAATTTATTCTTTTAACAATTCTATTTTGTATGTTCTACAGTGTACATAATATATTAGTACATATACCACATATATACACATATAGGTGTGTATGTATCTATAGATAGATAAATACATACACACATATACATACTATACAAATAAATATACATATATTGGATGTGAGTGCTAGAAAATTTTCCATATATGGGGTGCGTGATTAAAACAATATAGGGACCATTGCTTTATGGCATCTAATATAGTGATTCTCTCTCCTCCTGGTCTTTTTAGTTTGTTTTTTTTTTTTTGGTTAGATTTCTAAGCTGCATACAGGTAAATACATTTTAACCAATATTTGTTTGTATACTTTGTCTCTGGCCAGAATAAATATATTTTAAACTGTGATCCAGACAATTCAATTTGTAGTCTCAGATACTATTGTCTTAACCAGCTGTTCATGCCAAGTTATTTTTTTCTCTTCTTTATCCCTTGCCTCAAGTGAGAAAATACAACCTGTGATTTTACAGCCTTCAATTTCATAATCAGTGACAACAATTTTTTTGTTCCTTTTGGATCATAGCATATGTCAATAGTAATTACCAGAGGTGGTAATTGACAAATCTTGAGAGATTCTCTGTTATGTTTTGGATACATGCCCCAGCACTACAACAGGTTTGCTATTATTGGGTTGATGAAGAACTACCTTAGAACTCCTAGCAGGGAATTGCCAACTACTGGCATTCTTTTCTTCCTTTGACCCTTGCTAGATCATCTCATACCCAACAGCTTCTTTGGCTCTGTTATACCATTCTTTGGAAAACACACAGCTTTTTCCTTTCCAGAGCATCCATGTTACCCCTTCTCAGGAAAAGGCTCAAATTTGTTTTCATGTTCCATTGTACAGTTTTACTTTTTCCTTTCTGACAAGGGTCAAGTCTCCCATTCTCCACCCAAGTAAGATGATCCCTTTTAATGCCCATCAACTCCTTACTTCTGTTTCTTTTATGAATATTTAATTTTCACCATTAATCTAGAGTTTGAGTTTGGAGAGACATTCTCTGAGTCCCTCTACTATCTCCTCCAGGAAGGGGATCAGTCTACAACTGGTAAGATATAACTATTAATCAGCTGTGACAGAAATACAATTATCAGTCCCTTGATGCAAGTCACTATGTAATTCCCCCCACTCTCCATAATGATGAAGATTTTCTGTTTCCCCCCTCAGCTACTTGTGAGTGTTTGCATCTTGTCTAAGTACCTTATTAAAACTTTCACAGCTAATTATCAACTCTTCCTTACTTGACAGCTTCACTTTTCTTCCTTAGTCTCAATAATTCCAGACGTGTCTGCCTCCCCTTCAGACTTGGCCAACCTCCTCTGTTGTACCAATTTTCTACTCCCATCAATCCACTCTATCAATTTACTTTGATTCTTTAACTTGTCTTTTCTTACTTACCTTGCTTTTTCTTGCCAACTACTTTATCCAAATCCTTCTATAATCTAACTGTGCTCTCTGATCTTTTCTCATCATCCTTAATTCTGTCATTTCTTCCTTAATGTTCCTTGATTTTGATCTTTTTTCAACTCCCAAGTAGAATCTGGACAAATATCTCAGCCTTGTCATTGTTTTCCTTGAAATTTTCTTTAGTTTCTTCCAATATTTCTTCTTCAACTTCTGACTTCTGTCCAAATACCTCCAAATAAATTATATGATTTTTCTCCTCATTTGGCTCATTTCCTTCTCTCTTCTCCCCGTCCTTCTACAAGCTTCTTTGACAAAAAGAGAAATGAGTGAATGAAAACACACCTACTAAGTGTTTACTGTGTGCCAAACACTATGATAAGTTCTAGGGATACATATAGAAAAAAATTCGATAGTTCCTATCATCTAGGAGCTCATGCTAATTGAGAGAGAGCCCATATACGATAGTTGTTTCAAGACAAAAGGAAACACCTAAAGAGTAGGTAAAAAGTTCCAGGTGCTTTTAGGGTTCATTAGTAGGTTACATGATTATGCTCAGGATTTGGTGGGCATAGAATCAGGGCAGATATTAAGACCAAGAAATATTCATTTTGTCAGAAGAAATAGAGTAGATAACATGTTTCATCCATGTGGCAAGAGTACTCAACATGGTCTGGTGGTCTGGACACAGGGGAGGTGGGAAGAATGAAGGGTAAGAGAGGAAAGTGAATTCATTGCAGTGGGTTTTCCTGTTGCCCCACCAATCCGCATGGGATTTGGGCTGCCTGTGGCTAGAAGTAGAAAAAATGGATAGGAACCAGCAATGGTCCACCAGAAAAATAAGTCTTTGTACTTGGAAAACCCAATAGAGAGTTTTTTGCCTCTTCCTCATCATTATATGGAAAGTCTGGGTCCTCTGTCTCCTGTACATTGGGATACCTCTCATGATGGTTGTCTCTTCCCATAATGATAAGAGACTCATTCTGTTTCCCTTTTTGCTTCAAGAGACAGAGGCAGGGGAACAAGCTAGGGGTCAACCAGTGTTTATTCCTCACCACTGAGGTCAAAAGCAGGGAAAAATTCCCAAGAAGTCAGCACAAATAGTTGGCAAGGATGGTTATAAAAGTACATATTTGCAAGGGCATTTGCCTAGGAGCACAGATATCAAGAAAGTGGGTAAGAGAGGAAGCCTCTCTGTCAGACAACGTCTGGAATAATTACATCATCAGAAAGCTTAGACCATGCCAGCATTGACATAGCATTTCTGATTAATATTCTGGTGCTCAGAGACAGGCTGGAGGTGGACTGGGTGTACGACAGAGAATTAATCCATGACTTTAGCATCCATCAACTGCTATTTCAAAAAAATGAAGAAAAAAGCATGTGGAAGCAGATGTAGCCCAACAACTTACACTTTCAATCCTTGTCATTGGTTCCCAGTCCATGGGTCAGAGATCCCTAGGAGCCTATGCAGTTATTATAAGGGTTCCATTTGATTAATGACTCAGGCTAAATAGTCCTCTTCATGATGTGACATATGGAGTTTTGGATTCAGAGCCAAGAATACTGGGCTCACATCCTGTCTCTGAAACTTACTAGCTGGGTGACAATGGGCAAATTACTTAACCTTTCTGAGTGCTCATTTTTAAAATGGTAATGATAGTAATAGAGGAGAGAGACCATGTGAAATGGAGGTTAGAGGGCTGGCTTCAGGGTAAGGGAGATCTGGGTTCAAGTTCCTCCTCAGACATATTGGCCATGGGTCATTTCCTTCACCTCTGTGTGCCCGAGACACTTTCATAAGAGTCTAAATTGCATAGCACTGGCTGTAGGAGTTTCCATCCCACTGAGCTCTTTTTATCAAGGCAATCATAGGTTTAGTGAAAAACAAAGGAATTAAAATAACCCTGAACCACAGTAGCTTTCTTACTGGTTGAACATGAGTTACAAATGAGATGCATATAAAGCACATTCAAATGTGATATATAGCAGTCAACTATTATTAGCTTGAAGATATAGACATTACTTTTTTCAAAAGGTATGACATTATTATTTACAAAGTGTTTAATTTCAATTAAAATAACTATATTCACAGTTGTTTTTTGTTACCAGTTATTTATTTAATCAACAGATACTCTCTTTTGGACAATGGATAATTTTTTTGATGTTTAAAAAAGGGTCCCCATCCTTGAGCATGTATATATGGGAACCACTGCAGGAAATCACCTTGAGTCCAATGAACTTCTCATTGTTCAAGTTAAGAAATCATAGCCTAAACTCATAAGCTGTGTTGAATAGCATAAGAAAAAGAGATGAGATTCATTGCGTATTAAGCTCCAGTTCTCCATTACTGATTGCCTATTGGACCTCTTGAACTGGATGCCTTGTAGGAATGTCCAGAACAGAATTCATATTTACCCCCTCCCCAACACAGACCTCTTTTGAACTTCCTATTGTGGTCTAGTATACCTCTAGAGTTCTAATCACCCAGATTACCAACCTTGGTGTCATACTCAACTCCTTATATTCTTGTAAATCTTTCATCTCCCATTTGTTAGAAAATTATGCCATTTCTCCATATCATCTCTCAGTTACTTCTACTTTACTTATGCAGCTGCCATCCCCATGCATATCCTTTTCACCTCTCATCTTGGCTATTGCAATGGTCTAATTCTTTTCCTTGTCTCAAACATTTCCTCATGTCAATCCATCCTTTACTCAGCAGCCAAAGTGATTTTCCTAAAGGGTAGGGCTATCCATGTCACTCCCTACTCAAGAAGCATTAGTAGCTTTCCAGGTGCCTCTAGGACAAAATAGAAACTCCTCTATTTGACCCTTGATTCCCTCTACAACTTGGCCTTTCCTATCTTTCCAGTTTTGTTATACTTGACTCTTCTTTGTGCATTCTACAGTTCAATGATGTCCTCAACAAAATATATACCATCTCCCATCTCTGCACCTTTGCTTGCAATGACTGTAGCTTGTACCATGAAAGTCTCCCCTTTCATTTACATTTCTTGGAATCCTTGACTTTTATATGACTCAGCTCATATACCTCTTACCTCCTGTAAGAGACCTTTTCAGATTCCACTGTCAGGAAGCATCTGAAAGCATCTCTCTTAGTATGTGTCTGCCAAGTAGTAACTGTAGTAATAGCAGCAACCACCACTAGTATTTATATAGTGCCTTAAAGTTTGCAAAGTGCTTTACTTACGTTATCTCAGTTGATACAACAATCTTGTGAGGTAGGTGCCATCATTATTCACATTTTATAGATGAAGAAACTGAGGCTGAACAGGTTAAGTGACTTGCCTAGAGTCCCACAGTTAGGGTCCAAGGAAAGATTTGAATGCAGGTATTCTTGACCCCAAGTTCAGGGCTCTTCCCTAGTATACTACTTAGCACATTAAGTGTTTAATAAATTATTGTTGATTTCTTGATGTTTCATAAGAATAGGAACCACCAACAACCTTTGCTAATTAGAGTTTGGAAATCAAAAGACCACAGGGGAATCATGAATGAAGAAGAAAAGGTTTCCTTGTCAATTTTCCATGCCTGCCATTTGAAGCATCTTAGATCCCCTTTCAGGGTCAGCTTTCCCATCCCTCTGTTTCCATTCAGGAATAGAGTGGACCTTTTAAAACCAATGTAGATTAATTAAATTTTAGTGATATCTAGGTTGATTACAATGCAGTGATAATTCATCTCCATGTTAATCCTACTGTAATACTCAATAAAGGTTGTTGACTGTCCTTGGATTCTTATTAGAAAGTTCTGTCATTTATCTAACCTTAATACCTTCTGCCATAATTGAATATAATTTCCTTTTGTTCTAGTCTTGATATTGGCTGCAGAAGGCTTTATGTGACTGTCCTTCAAAATCTTGCAAGTCATTCTTCTACCTGCTTTGACCCAGGAGGGTGATGAAGAGCAGAAAACAGGAATAATGGTGAGGATTACTGCAACATTTTAAAAAGAATTCACAGAACAAGAACAGTAATGTTTAGAATTCCTAAGGACTGTATGAGGTCAATGAGTGCAAGCCAAATGAAATTCTTGAGCTATAGCATTATGGTTCAGGTCAGCACTTCTCGAATCAAAAAATGAATGGAATATATTGTCCTTGTCAGAGCTGATCTTAGCAGGAAAAAAAGACCCATGGGTCCACTCAACCTCCTGCTGCTTAGAAAGAGTCCCTTCTGTTAAGATCATATACATTGTACTTTTCAGGGTTCTCAGGGTCTAGAGAGTATGCATCCAAATACCACCTACCAACTTATGATGAGAATTATACTCACAGTGAGAAAGCCACTTTTATCAAGTATATCAAGAGAGTGTATGACATAGTGAATAGAGAGCTGCCCTTGTAGTCAGGGAAGGTGAAATTCAAATCTAGCTTCTGACATTTGCCACTTGTGTGACTATAGGCAAGTTACAGCCTCTGTCAAGGTCAGTAGTTCTGTTTGTGAAACAGGATTCAGGAGCCCGTCTGTAATATTCTGAGGGAGGTAATATCTGTGGTATAACCTACTTTGCATGGCTGTTAGGAGACTCAAATGAGATAATGTAGGCATAGTGCTTTGCAAACTTTAAAATGTTGTGTATATATCAGTTATTACTATGCTGCCCATTAGAGATTATCTTTCTTACCTTAGGCCTTGAATAGCCTCCTTGTTCCTGTCTCTAATATATTTAGTTTCTAGTAAAAATGTATCTATCTTGCCTCCTCAAAGTCAAGTATCATGTCATATTCACCTTTTTATTCTCCCTCATATCATTATGCTTATCCCATGGATGATACCTTCTACGGAACATTTCATGCTGTCCAATATGGTGGCACTGACCATGGTGCTGATCAGGGTATTCCAGCAATCACTGGCTAAAATAAGGACTACCCATAAATTCCTTGGCAGCAGTAGTGGTGTGGATCACAAAACGTCCAAGTGGGACCAAAATCAGCTTAAAATGATTGACAAAAAGAAAGAAAAATTTGCAAAGTGCTTTATTTATTTTATCTCAGTTGATACAACTGAGGTAGCTTGTGAAGTAGCTATATATATATATATATATATATATATATATATATATATATACATATATATATATCTTGTGAGGTAGCTATATATATATATATAACTTAGATAATATTATATAACTTATATAATATTAATTTGTATTTTTCTAGGTTTTCTAAGTAAATATGTAGTCAATATGTAGCCCACAGGGATCACTTCTATTTGAGTTTGATAGCACTTTTCCACACAACCCAGAAGGAGTGGCTTAATGCCACCGGGTTCCATTAATCTTCTTTGAAAATCTCCTCATGCAAATTCCAAGTTCCAGGTAGCATGCTTCAATGGAAGAATGTTGACTTTGGAGTCAGAGACCCTGAATTCAGTTTCATTTTTCTTACCACCAATGTGATTTTGGGCAGGTTGACCTCCCTTGTTCTTAATTTCCTCACATGCAAAATGAAGAGACTGGATTAGAACTCTGTAATCCTCTTCAACTCTCATTCTATGGTCTAATGGTCTCTTAATTTATAAAGTAAAAATAGGACTAGAATCATGAAGAAAAATTTGTTAAACCAGAATTATTAATTATGCAAAACTTTACTGAACAAATTAAGTTAGGACTGGAGGTAAGCACAGCATTCTAGGGCAACGGAAAGTGGTTGGGTGGGGTAGGATGTGGTGATGCAAAGGACAACCCTGAGGTGGAGACCATGACAGAATAGAAGATAACTTGATGGGAAAAAAAGAGGAGGAGTAATTATGCTGGCACAGTGGAAAGACACTGGAGAATGCCAGTGCTAGTGAGTTTAGTGCAGTGTACATTTCCAGGAGGTGCCCTGTTCCCCACAGAGTCTTGTAAGAAAGACTATCATGGGATGATAAAAAGTCCCCATATCAGCATCACGCCTCTAAGGGACTAAAAGGTAAGTTATGAATCAGTTGCTTACCTTAAGGGGATATGTGAAAGCATTTCCTCTTAAGGAAGGAGGACCCTCATCCCACCCCACACCAATAGGTGCCTGGAATGCCCCTTTCACTCTGTTCTAGTTATAGCTCAGGAATAATTTTGCACAATATAGCATAATATTATATCATTAAATATAACTTTACATGATTAGTGACTATTACTTAGTTTAATTAATTTATGAACATTTTAGAAAGCATTAAATTGCACAGAAGTATCATTTGTCATTCATTTATAGGATCATAGAGTTAGAATTTGAAGAGACTTTAGAAAAGAGCTAATTCAACCTCTTATCTTTTAGATCAAGACACTGAAATTTAGGGAAGTTAAATGACTTGCCTAAGGTCACAAAGATAGTAAATAGCAGAGTCAGTATTAACCCTTAAGACCTCTGACTTGAAATTTTAAACTCTTTCCACTCTAGGACCTTGCCTGGCACTATTCAATCCTCCCTCTCAAAATGGTGCTTATATTGATATTGTCTGATCTGAAAACAAATGACCAAAGAATCAAAGAGGTTGTAAAGCCACTGTTAACTCTGAAAATACCAAAGATCTCATGCAGGTTATCACAACCACAGTTAAATCTAAGAAATACAATAAAATAAAAATTAGGGCCAACAGTGGTCATAAGCAAAAAGTCTTTTTATTCCCTTGGAAGAAGGAAACTAGACACATGTGCCAGGGCCTCCTTTAATGAGGTCAAATCTTAATACACACATCTATGACTATTCAGTGAGTTGTAGCCCTGACAATGAAGGGATAACAGCAACAGTGAGACAAGTTTGATTGACAGCAGAGCTTCATGACGGGAACATGGTTTCTGTAGGTGCTTGTCCAAGCTCAGAGATCACCTGGTGCTGGTGTGAAACAATTTTGGGATTTTCCTGTGACCGAGTTATTTCAGAGGGTGAACACAAAGGACTGATGGTATGCCAAGCTCAAGGTACAGTTTGGTTGCTGAGCCTTAACTCTGGAACATGGTGTCTCCTAGTAGTAAAAAGAGAAGAGTTAAAAAAGAGAGATGGCCTTGACATGGAGAGCCTGAAAAGTTCTACAGATAGGTGGGTTTCAGGCACTTGATAAGAAACATGGATTTCTTCAAAATCATGTTCCTATCAGATTTCAAATAATGTAATTTCAGTAAACAGTAGTGTTTTTAGGATTGTAATTTCCTATAAGTGTGTGTTAATATTTTCCAGAATTAACTAAGTCCTGAGGGGATAGAGAATGAAGGCAAAATATGAGCAGGAAGGAGTCATTCTTTTCCTGGAATTACCACTGAGGGATTTTACATCATAAAAATTTGGAGGTAAGAAGAATGGTGAAACTCCCTTCTTACCTGTGACCCTGTGCCTTCCATCAGCAACCTGATATCAGGCCTTTCCTGGGAAGAGGAGTGGCACCTTTTATTCAATGATCAACATTCTTAAAGCTTAGCATACCCTACATACCCCAGTGATTTTGAACCCCAACAGGTCATCATTCAACCCCCATTTCCTATCCCCCACCACCCGATTCTTTATTTTCATCCCCCTCTACCCTCCTACCCCAAAGATTAATCAAATAGTACCCTCCTCTTCCACTATGTTCTCTGGAATGCCTGTTTCATAGGGAATAAATTACTTTTTATCTAATATCTTTTCCTCTCCCATACCTTACATCTTCCAGCTGTTACTGACACCTGGTTGTGCTTCATGATACTGCCTCCCTGGCCACCCTTTCCAGTACTGGCTATACATTCATCATTCTCTTTGGCTACTAGTGAGGAAGGGGATATTCCTTGCTCATCATTGCCACTACCAGCTTTTCTCTCTACCTTTTACTCAGTAATCTTTCCTCTTTTAAAGTTCATGCTATTAATCTTTACCACCCAATTAAAATCCTGGTAGCTATTGTCTATAGACCTTCAAGTCTATAGATCTCAATTCACACACTTCCTTTCTCAATGAGCTTGGTGTCTGACTCACAATTTTTCTCTCTTCTGCAATTCTTGCTCTTATATTAGGGGACTTCAACACATATACAGACTCTCCCTGAAACACATATACACTCAGGTCCTGAACCTACTCACTTCCCATGATTTACTCCTCCACCCCACCTTAGTCACACACAAAGATGGTCATAGCCTTGATCTTGTCTCACTCACAAGCAAACTACATACATGTTCAAGAATTCTGAAATCCCCTTATCTTATCATAACATTGACTTTCTATCTCTTCCAATGACTTCCCTTACCAAACCTTACTCTTCATCTATACAGTCACTTCCAGTTCTTTGATTCCTTAATTGTCTTCCAGATTATCTCCCCTGTACTAGTCACTTTCTCCTCTTTCCCCCATCTTGATTCTGTGGTGAACCAATTCAACTTTACTCAGTCCTCATTTTGAGTTCCTAATCCCCTTATAATTTTGCCAATTGTGCCCTACCAAGCCTCATTCTTGGATCACTCTAATCATTTATCACCTTCACTCTTACACATGCACTGCTCAACAACGGTGGAGAAAATTATGCGACCATTCTGAATGGATTCACTAAAAATGTATGTTACACAATCCCAACTTGGTACCTCCTGCTAGGCAATGCTACTATATCTCCTTCATCAACTCAGTATCCCACTGTGCACAGCATCTCTTCAAAATCTTTCCATCTCTCCTCAAATCTCTTACAACTTCCCCTCTCTCACCATTTTACAGAAAAGATTGAGACTCCCTCCTTTCTTATCTCATCTTACTCATTTGTCTTCTGCCACTCTCCTCTATCACTCCTGTCTCAGGGGTGAGACACCTCACGTAATGAAGTGACTTTACTCCTTAGCGAGGCTAATCCTTCTACATGCTCAATAAATCCCATTTCATCCTTTCTGTTCTAGTAGATCACCTCTGTTGTTACCTCCACTGTATGACTTATTTTCAATCTCTCCCTGTCTATTAACTCTTTCCCTACTATCTACAACATGATCATATCTCCCCATCCCGAAAGAATCCTCACTTGATCCTTCCAACCCTGCTAAGCATTGTCCTACATAGCTTCTACTCTTTTAGTTAAACTCAAAAAGGCCATTTAAAAATGGTGCCTCTATTTCCTCTCCTTCATTCCCTTCTTCACCCCTTACAATCTGGCTTCTGATCTCATCCTTTCACCAAAACTTCTCACTCCAAAGTTACCAATGGTCTCTTAATTGCCAAATCCAATGAGCTTTTGTCGATTTTTATTCTTCTCAACCAACATTTGACATGGTTGATCACTCTTTTCTGTTTGATATTCTATTCTCTCTATACTTTCAGGACACCACTCTCTTGTTTCTCCTTCCACCTATCTGGCTGCTCCTAGGGAGTCTCCTTTGGAGTCTCTTCCTCTCTCCGTCCTTATCCTCTAATCACAGACATTTCAGAGAGTTGTGTCTTGGGCACTCTTCTCTTCTCCCTCTATTTCTGCTTCCTTTGGGGATCTTACCAGCTCCCATGGATTTAATTCCATCTCTATGCTGATGATTCTCAAATCTACCTTTTCTACGCCACCCTCTCTACTAACCTAGACTTTTGAATCTTCAACTACCTTTCAAACATCTTGAACTGGATGTTCAACATGCAGCATCCCAAATGTCAAGACCTGTTCATTTTACCTTTGCAATATCTCAAACATGACTCCTTTATCTCCTCAGACACTGCCATCACTCTGGTACAGGATCTCATTATCTCACACCTAGATTATTGTAATAGCCTTCTTGTGGGTGTCTACCTGCCTCCAGTCCATTCTCCATTCAGCCACTAACATGATTTTCTTTCTTTTTCTTTTTATTAAATAAATTTATTTATTTAACTTTTTACATTCATTTCCACAAAATTTTGGGTTCCAAATTTTCTCCCCATTTTTCCCCTTCCCCCTTCCCAATACACTGAGCATTCTAATTATCGCTATCACCAATCTGCCCTCTCTTCTATCATCCCTC
>JAQQSK010012903.1:0-11686 GCA_028658325.1 Potorous gilbertii | reverse complement strand
GGATGTGAGAGTGATGAAGACTACATGTGGTGCAGAGTGCTGGACTGATCACAGATTTATCCTTTCCAAGCCAAATATCCACATTCATCAAAGGTTACACTCCCAAGGCAAAATGACTACCAGAAAAATTAATGTCAACTAATTAGAACTCTTTTCTGAGTGGGAACAGTTTGTTGGTAACTTGTAGGGGAAGTTGGAAACAGTGGAGCAGAAAAGGAGATGGTAGCTTTCGGAAATTTGGTGTATAGCACTGTATTTGCTCATCTAGGTCAGAACACTCACAAACACCAAGACTGGTTTGATAAAAATAATGGGGAAATTCAAAAGCTGCTAAATGAAAAAAACAAGAATTGCAGAGTTTACCAGGACAGTTCATCCATCTCTAAGAAATCGGCATTTAATTCTAAGTGCAAAGTTTATAAAGATGCAGGCTTCTTGGCTCATTAAGAATGGAGATGAAATTCACTTTTGTGCTGATAGTACCAATTCAAAGAGCTTTTATAATGTCCTGATGGCTATTTATGGGTGAAAGATCTATGGTTCATCTGAACTACTCAGTGCTCATGGAAGCACATTTATTAGTGATAAGGACATGATCCTAGAGAGATGGACTTAACATTTCCATAGTGTTCTTAACAGACCAATATCAATCAATGCTGACGCCATTGACTATTTCCTTCAGGTTGAAGTCTATCCCTCCCTAGCTGAATCTTCAGCTGAAGAAGAGTTTATAGTGCCATTAGAATCCTTTCATGTGGCAAAGCACCTGCTGCTGATTCTATTCCAGCTGAGATTTACAATGTAGGTGGTCCATTGCTAATACAAAAGCTCACTGAAATTTCCTGGGTTGTATGGTAAGAGAAAGTTTATCCTCCAGGACAAGGACACCTCCATTTCCATCTCTGTAAAGGTAAAGGAAATAGATTGTCCTGTGATGATCATAGATGGTCTCTCTTACTCATTGCTGGCAAGATTCTTGCCAGAGTCCTTCTTAATATGCTGATCCTTCATATGGAAGATGGTCAGTTACTTGAGAACCAGTATGGCTCCAAAAATGGCTGAGGAACAGTCGATATGGTGTTCGTTGCTCAACAACTCCAGAAGGAAATGCCAGGAACAGAACATAGATCTGTACACAATATTTGTAGATCTGACAAAGGCCTTTTACACTGTTAGTCAAGAGGGCTCATGGAAAATTATGTCAAAATTTGGTTTCCCAGAGAAGTTAATCAACATTGTACATCCATTTCATGATGGCATGCTTGTCTTGGTTCTAGATAATGGACAATGTTATTGTGTCTTCCCAGTCATCAATAGAGTGAAACAAAGCTGTGTGCTTGCTCACATGCTTTTTTGCATGATGTTTTCAGCCATATTGTTAAATACTTTCAATGAAGATGAATATGACATCAAGGTCAGCTACTGTACTCATGGTAAATTCTTCAATTTGAAAAGACTACAAACCAAGACCAAAGTGGAGGGAGTGCTGGTGCACAATTTTCTGCTCACAGATGATTGTGTAATCAATGCAACCTCTGAAGGTAAAATGCAACAAAATATGGATCAATTGTCTGGTGCTTCTGTTTATTTTGGTCTAACAAATAACACCAAGCAAACATAGGTACTCCATCAGCCACCACCACACCATTCATACTTGGAATCATCAGCTACAGCAAATGGAGAAGTGCAGAATGCTGCAGATAAGTTCATTTACTTTGTTAGTGTACTTTCTAGGGATGTATACATTGATAATGAGGTTGACACATGCATTGCCAGAGCTGGCTCAGTGTTTGGGAGGTTCCGAAGGAAAATATAGAAGAGAATGGGTAATAGACTGATTATCAAACTGAAAGTCTACAAAGCTGTTGTGCTGATCTCATGTTGAATGTCTATGAAACTTGAACAATCTACCAATGCCCTGCCAGGAAACTGAATCACTTCCTTTTGAATTGTCTTGGGAAGATTCTGAAGATCACCTGGCAGGACAAGTTACCAGATACTGAAATCCTTACTCTAAGTAACCTGCCAAGCATCCTGCTTCAAAGAGGGCAGCTCCAATGGTCTGATCATAGTATTCTAATGCAAAATACACACTTTCCAAAAAGGCTATTTTATGGAGAACTCATACAGGGTAAATGTTCACATGGTAGTCAGAAGAAAGGATACAAAGACACTATCAAGTTCTCTCTCAAGAACTTTGGAATTGATTGTGTGACATGAGAGACACTGGCATAGGACCACTCAGCATGACATGACCACATCAGAGAAGGTGCTGTGCTCTGTGAACAAAGAAGGATTGAAACAGCTCAAAGGAAGCACAGAATAAGCAAATTGAGAGTAACCACCAAAGTTTTCCCTTGAACTAATTGTGCCTGATCTTTGGTAGAGCATTCCAAGCTTATATTGATTTGATCAGTCACAGTCAGAAACATTGAAACTTGATTCTAACATAGTGATATCATTTTGGTCCTCTTCGAGAATAATAGACAACCAACCAATGCCCACAATCAGTTTGTACCTGTATTTACATCACAGATATTCATATCTAATTGTGCATTTAACTATGATTTCTCTCACAGTATGTAAGTTCCCTGAAGGGAAGAACTCTTTTTGCCTCATCCCTAGTCCTTCTCCCAGTTCCTTAGAAAAACTGAGTATTTAATAAGTGTCTATTGAATGAATAAATAATTATACACTCTCCAAAGGGTGTAATAGTAGCTTCCATGGCTTCCTTCAAGTTTCAGCTCGTCATAATTTTTACAGGAAGCCTTTTCCAGTCTTCCTTAATCTTAGTGCCTTTCCTCTGAGACTACACCCCGTTTATTTATCATATATGTGTGTGTATGTATTATATGTATGTATGTATCTTCTTTGTACATAGTCCATGAGACTATGAGCTCCTGAAAGCACAGACTCTTTTTTGCCTTTCCTAATATGCCCAGATGTTAGCACAGCTTGTTTACTAACCTAGCACTCAATAAATGTTTGAGCAATTGACCTTTCATAGATCATTCATGCCATACTATTCATGAACTAAGTAACCCCATCAATAATCAACCTTACATTATAAGTAGTTAAAGTTTTTCATTTTTTCTCATAGTTATCTAAATGTATACTTTACCTGGTAAATTCATTTGGATTTTTGAAGAAAACCACAATCAATTCCAAAAATAAGGAAAGAAGGCCGAGATAAAATATATGCTTTATGCTATCGACAAAGATTTGAAATAACCTCTGAGAACTTTTTTGAACTCAAGGATTCTATGATTCTATATGTTTTCGTGGATAGAACACAAGCATTTTAAGGGCAAGTACTACTTCACTGTAGACTTTCTATCCTTAGTGCATGTCACGGTGCCTAGTCCAGAGTACAGGCTTGATAAATGCTTGGGGATCCATTAATAAATAAATAAACATTGCTTTGAAATTTCGTTGTAAAGATGCAGATAGATAGATAGATGGATAGGTAGATCAATTAATTGATAGATAGATAGATGGATAGAGATATAGTTATTTTTCTATCACATAGGAAAATTAAATTAAATACCAATTATTATTCCTCAAGAGAATCTTCATTATGTAAATTTGAATAGTGAGAGCAAATGTTTTGCTAATTAGCACTAATACAATCTTTCTCCCTGGTCCTAGTTCTCTCTTCCCATTTCCTCTACTCACTTTATTTATGTGTTTAGTTCTTCATGAATAGCTTCCCTATTTGGATCATGAAGGGAAGGGTCTACCTGACATCTCAGCCCTATTTGTTATCAATTATTTCTTATTCATACATGACTTTTCTCCCCAGGAATTTGAAGTAGCTATACAGAACTCATATTGACCTATTTTCAAAATTCTTCATTGACTTGCAAAGATACAACATAGTAATTTTTCACCCAACTCCCCAAATTGAAATGAAATGTTGTAAGATTTTTTTTAAAGATTGAGAGAGATGGCAGAATGATATTTCACTATACAGTGTTCTCATTTCAATTTTATATAGCTCTTTCTGGTCTTTGGGGTACTGATCTGTTCGCAGATGCACTGTAGAAAATGACTTTATACATTCTGAATGTCTTTTTAAGGTGCCCTTCAATACAAATAAGGAAATTTAAATCGTTATTCACTACTTAGAATATTATACATATGGGTCATCATTAACTTGCCAGAATAAAAATAATAAACCCAGGATATGTTAAAGATACTAACTCAGTCTTATGAAATTTAATGAAAATCCAAATGTTAGTACATACTAAGATTTTCGGGGGAAGTAATCTAGCTGACAGTTTGTTATGCAGACTCACACAAGGAAAAAATGTTTTTCTTAACATCTTTCACAAATGTTGGCCTCAAGATAGTAGAATAGCATAGTAGTATGTAGGATGAAATGTTAAAAAAATGTGTTGGGTTGATAGTACAGAAATATCTTTAATGAAATGTTTTCCCTTTGAATTATTTTTTGTGCCTACCCCCAAGCAGCTGGAGACCAAAGCAGGTCTGTTCTATTTTGCAAAAAGGATTGTAGAATCCTTTCATTTTATGTCCTTTGTGCAAGGGGAGGCACAAATATTTTAAACTCTCTCTGTCCAAAAAATGTCCATCAAGAATCCAAATGATGTCTCATTTATCTTGAGAGTTTATTTTTTTCTTCCATCCCCTCCTAAATGTTTCACAATTCAAATGATTCTGACCCATAAGCATGTCCTTAGTCACATATGGGCATGCATTTCTTCCACTAAACTGGCTAACAAAGGCAATGTCTTGGCCTAGGACCAGGTATTTCTATTTGGCCTACTTTCGTAATGTCTGATTTGCACTTTGCACATTTGGGATTGAAAACCAAAAGCAAATTGGAGTGTAGCACAGCATCATTAAGGTGACTCCTTAGTGTATCCTAAGCTTAAGCATAAGACTATTGTTGCCAGATTTCTCTCAAACAGATGGAGAAGGTGCATTGTTTTAAAATGCCATTGGGCAGCTGAAGTTAGTACCAAACTAGACTATAAACTACAAACTACATGGGAAACAAATATCATGTACTAATAAGATTTTGTATTTAGAAGGGAACTTAGAAGCATTTAGTCCAACCTTTTGACCCATAAATTAACCTGTGCTAGAACTTTCCTGACAGTTGGAAATGTAGCCTCTGTTTGAAAAATTTTAGGAGGAGCTCACTACCTCACAAGATATCCCATGGCATTTTTGGAAAAATCCCTTGTTCAGAATACTACTATTGCTTATGTAGTGATAGATAAATATAGAAGGAAAGATAGATAGATGATGGATAGATGGAAAGATAGATGATAGATAGATAGACAGATTAGATTATGGATGGATAGATAGAGACAGACAGATAGGCAAAGTACATGGTAAGCACTTACCAGATTCCTGGAACTCTATTAAGTGCAGGAGACACAAGTACAAACAAAAATAAAGACACTACTTGTCTTCAAGGAGCTTGCATTCTTGTGGGGAAATAAAACACATAAAAGGAGAGCTGAAGAGAAGAAGACGAGAGGGGACATGGAACGCAATAGCCCATGTTGCTCCACCTAATCTCCCTTGGGTTGGCTTTGAAGAGATAATGATGTATATGTAACATTAGATTGGGGGGGGGGTATGGAATGTGATCCTTGCTGTCTCATCTTTCTATCTATAAGTTCAATAAGATTGTCTTTTTAATATGATTAATTCATTCAACATACATTTATTAAATATTTATATACTAGATTCTGGGGTACAAAGACAAAAAAGGGAAATTATCTATGTTCTCAGGGAATTTACCTTTTTTAAAGGAAACAAGGGTGTACATATAATTTAAAATATGGGGAAAGAGTGGGATAGAACAATCAGTTTTAAAGTATTCCTAACTGAGGAAATTCCCTCAATCAATGCAGGTCATGGCATTCTGGAAAGGCCTCTGAATCTGAATTTAGAAAGATGTGCGTCTGAATCTCAACTAAGATGGATTAGTTGTATGACAGCAGGTTAATCACTTTGGTATCTTGGCTGAAATTTCTTCATCTATAACGGGATAGCAGATTAACAGCTTCTGAAGTCCCTCATAGCTCTAAGTTTGTGATTCTATGACCTGCAGCCTCTCTGAAACTCAGAAGAGACTTACCCTGAGTAATGAGTGGTTAAGCACAGAAGGTGGAGAGCAAAGGGTCCCTGAGGGCTCAGGCAGTCACTATCCTCCCCTTCCTGAGCTCCACAGCACTGAAGCCCAGCACAGTGTGAGTCTTTCCCAAAGGCTTGGCCATCAGAGTCTACAGGGTTTTGAATGACCTAGCCCAGGTTGCTAGTACTTCCTCATTAAGACAATTTGTACCATCGGCCAGCCTGAGCCTTCCTTAACTCTATGGTTACTTGGTAAGTCCATAAGAGGATAGCCTCACTTTCTAGGTTGTCCTGCACAGCACTCCCAGGACCAGAGTCCAAGGGTGGTACAATCCCAGAACAGGGCCCAAATCCAGGCCTACCCTAGCAGAGAGAGCATTCTTCTTCATTCCCAGGAGTGTCTGTGCTGCAATAGGAACTAGAGAAAAGCTGTGGAAGTAAAATATCTAGAGGCAAAATCCTGCCAAGCTCTCATTGATACCTGTGCCAACATCCCAGCTTGAGAGTAACTCCAGAGCTCAGAAATTGGTAAAAAGAATCCATTTGGGGACTACAGCCCAGAGAGGTCACTAAGACCTGTGGCAAGAGGAATTTCTCAACAGAAACTAGTACTGGAGTAGCCTCAGGAACCCTTGAAGGAGAATGCTAGTTGAGCCTACCATACTCAGGATCAGAGAGGTCTTTCCCTTCATGAACACAATACCATGTTTTTAAAGACCACTATGGATAAAAACCTCAATGAGATCCAGGTAAAGTTCCAGAGGAAAGAAAGAAAGAAAACAAATACCCTGGCCATAGGGTTAAGAATACTTGGAAAACTTCAAACAAAAGGTTCATGATGGATGAAAAGAGATAAACAGCTCACCTGGTCAAAAAATGAGAGAAGAAATTCAAACAATTTTTGTAAGAAATAATCAGAAACTATTTTGTCCAATTATATGCTGAAAACTGATAGCTTAAGGTTCTATCTCACCTCTATTAGAATGGAAAAAAATGATAAAAGAGGAAAATGACAAAATGTTGCCAGATCTGTGGCAAAACAGGTCTAGTTATGTTACAGCAGTGGTCAATACTTGGTGGAGCCATGAATTGATATACCCATTGTGAAAATCAATTGGACTTATCTAAGCATCTATATCCTTTGATCCAGCCATACTACTACTGTACCTATACTCCAAAGAAACCTAAGGAGGGGAAAAAAAGATCTCAAAGTACAAAAATATTTATAGGTGCTCTCTTCATGGTAGTCCCAATTTGGAAACTAAAGGAATGTCCTTCAACATGGTAATAGCTAAAGAAATTGTGATTTATGAATATAATGTATCACTCATATACCATAAAAATGATGAAATGGACAATTTTGGACAAAACTGGGGAGACGGTTATGAACTGATTTAGAGAATAGTGAGTAGAACTAGGAGAAAAATTTATACAATATAATATCAAGAAAGGCAACCTTGAAAAAGTTTAGAACCCTGGTCAACACAATGATAAATCATATGCTTAAGAAGATTAAAAAAAAGTCACTCTTCCTGACAGAGTGATGATTAACATAAAATGAAAAGATATCAATTTTCAGCCATTGCTAATGTGGAGCTATTTTGCCATATTATGAATTTATTTATTGAGGGGTTTATTTTTTCAAGTTTATTTGATTTGATTTGCTAAAGGTGGGGGAGGCATAAAATTGAGAGAGATGGATTGATTAAAAAACACTTCTTAATTAAAAAATAAAAAAAATAGAAAATAATTTCCTGAATATTACAGAACAAAAATTCTGGAAGGTATGGCTTAGGATAGGTCAGAAAAATGAGAAAGATATTATGGAGGTTAAAGCTACAAAGTTAGCTGATCTAGCATAAGTATTGAGGGAAAGGGAAGAGTTCGAAGATTGCCCTAAAATTATCTCCCTTGGTGACTAGAAGGATGATTTTTCTTATGACAGAAATAGGAAAGTTAGGAAGAAGAAACGTTTTTGAGGGTGAAATATAACGATTCTACTTTGTAGTTTAAGACACTTTAAAACTATCCATCAAAAATTTCCAATAGACATTTGGGGAAGTGATAACAGAATCAGCACAAAGATCATTGCTGGATATAACAGTCTTAGAGTTATGGATATAACAGTCTTAGAGTTACTTGCATAGAGATTATATTTGAATCCAGTGGAGGTGATGAGAGCCAAAATAGAAATATATAGAGATAACAGAGCTAAGGGAGGCACCTTAGCTCTGTACAAAATTCAGAGCCTAGATGTCACAGTGGCCATCTAGTTAAAGGCCATTTCCCTTGATTACACAGCAGCTGCCCAAGCTTTGCTACTAGATTCAACCCTTACTTTCCTGGTATAATCTCCTAATGCTTAACTACCATGGTGATAAGTGAGACCTTGCCCTCCAACTTTTCCCCTATTCCCCAAGTTAATTTAATGTTCACTAAAGGAAGCTTCTTTGCCATGAGGTCCAAACTGGGTATTGTGAAAAGTGGGATAGCTTCCATAAAATTTATTTCTCATTCTTTTTTTTGTAATGTCATAGAAAGACTGCTTAAGTTTTCTTAGGAATTCATAGAAATATATAAAAATTCTTCCTTGCATGTCGTGTCTGCCTCTAACTCTGTCTCTTTCTTTTTGCTGTCTCTCTCTGGATTATTTATACATCAAATTTATTTATAAATGTCCAACGATGTGTTCATAATTGACCAAAACTATAATATTTCAATATAACAAAATACTTCAATATTAAACATTAACAAATGTGAATAAATCTGGAAGGACATTAAACAATATACAGCAAAACCAGAATAAATATGTAAGTAAACTATGACCTTTGTAAAGGGAAAAAGCATATATAGAGAGATGAATGACCAGAGAATATGAGGAAATGTAAGGGAGGATTTGTGAGCTTATTATTTATAGAAATTTGTTTTAAGGTATAAATGGTTTTGAAAGAACATAAAGTCTTATTCTGATACCTATTGTAGTATGGAGCTAATCTTGGGTTCTCCAAAGCCATTACAGAAGAAAATAAATTCTGTCAGTTTCAACAAAGCTCCAAAAGTTTAGAATTGAGGTCTGGTGTTATACTGTAAGTCTATTGTCTGATAAGTTTGGAGACATTCTTCATCACAATATTTTCATGGTGATGAAATTTTTAGCAGCAACAACTCTCAAAAACTATGTACTTGTTTCAAAGAGATTGAAATCTGCATTGGAGGAACACATATAAAATCAGAGACCCTTGATTAATTGAAATAATTTGTAGATACACTTTATTTCTTTTTGCTCTTATTTTAAATGCCCAATAAATATCTTTAAGGGAAAGTCAAAGTCTTTGATTCACACTGATCTCTTAGGGTAGCCCTGCCATCCCCTCACAAACAACATTTTATTCTTCATTTGAATTGTCTGTATTTGTGTCAGGAATATTTTACTCTTATAAGCATCCCATTTCTCTTAGGTTTTCTTCTTTTGCAGTGTTTTGTACTGAGATCCTACTCATTCTTTCTTAGATTTCTTTGAAATCAATTTCCCTGAAATTATATGAAGTACACTAGCTGAGCATGGTCTTTTCCTCCCTTATCTAGCATAAATTCGATGATGATTTAGTACCTTCCGCCCCAGGTGCCTATAATTTCTGTTTAAGCAGAAAATTCCCTCTTATAAGTAAGAATAAAATGAACAGTTATTGCCTTGTTGCACCCTTTAACTTTTGAAGATAAATATCTTAGGGGAATTCATTAATTTAGCATGGAGATATAGGATCGTAGATCTAGAACTGGATGGCACAGTTAAACTCCATCAATTTCAATGCCCTCATTCTAGGGATGAAGAAACAGATGAGGGCAAGGTTAAATGACTGTTTTTATGTCATAAGGGTAGTAAACAACTGAGCCAAAATTTAAACCAGTCTTCTAACTGCAAATTTGGCATTCTTTCTCTACCAAGCTGTCTTTCATCTGCCCTACTTTGAGAGGAAAGAATATTTCAGAAGCCTGTGTGCCAGGTTTGTAACCCATTCACTGAACTCACTACCCACTTCCTTTGTCTGATCTGATGGCCTGTTGTGTATCTTGTACCTTCTTCAATCTTTTCTGTTTCTTCCTCCATATGTCTTCATCTTAACACTGTATCTGTGTAACTCTACTGAAATGGTTCATGGATTTCTTCAAATGAATGAATCTTTTTTTTCCCTATATTGCTGCTGTACTACATAACACTTTTTTTAACCTCATCTGATCTTTTAAAAATAATCACTTTCTCTGTAATTCTATGTCAGATTGGCTATAGTGTGATGAATCATGAGTCATATTCATATAAGGTAGCTAGGTAATGCAGTAAATGGGAATCCAGAATACCTGAAATCAAATTCTATCACCATTGTAAAATAAAAATAGGTGCAGCACTTAAAGCACAGCATCGTTGTGAGGATGAAATGAGTTAATTTATATAAAACACTCTGCAATCCTTCAAGTGCCATATAAATCCTATTAGTATAATTATGATAATTTAACTGTCATAATTACTATTATAGTTAATCCAATTTCATTGCTGCCTTTGAAATAAGATTTGTCTCCTTGCATTATGACTGTTAAGGCACTCTTTGTATTACTCATATTATACCCCCTTGTTTATAAGCATACTAAGCTAAAATTTTAATGACTGCCTCTCTTCTTGGTTATCATCTACACTGGGCTTCACCATCTTCCCAGTTTAGATTTACTAATCTCAGGAACAAATGGCTATGTGGATTTTTTTTTCACTCACCATTTTCAGGTTAAAGCTTTCTTGAGCACAAAAGAATTTCATTTTCCCTTTTCTGTCTTTTTTTAACTAATCATTGGTTTTAAAAAAAATTCCAATAGTGATCAAAACACTGAATTTTGTATATTTTAAGTTATGGTGCAAAATCCAAATACTGCCTTCAGAAATGTACACAGGGAGATAATTTAGAAGACGGTTATAATAGTGTTAGAGAGTGATGACTAAGGTGTAATTTGAATAATGGTTGTCTGAGCCACAAGAGACTGACAAAAGATATTGTGAAGGTCAAATGAGCAGGACTTAGCATCCGTCTGGATACAGGAATGGGGGCAACAGAATGGGAAATAGAAGATAATTCCAGTGATTAGGGTTTACAAAATAATAGGGGCAAAGAGCATGGTAAAGAGAAGTGATGCAGAATGAGAACCGAAGGGTTGATTAATGAAGTCATTGCTTGTTTGTTTATTTTTTTTTCTAATCTGCTGAGCCATCCCAAACAATTAACCAACTCAGCAAACTAAGAATATCCTGGCATTTGACTCAGAGAAGTTCTTTGTTTGCCTTACAATAACCCAAATCAGTTTATCTAGTGAATGAGTCCCAGGCAGCAATGAAAATTCAAATGTTTTACAATAGAGCTAGAAAATTTCTTGACATATGAGGCCTCTTGCTACTGTATCTTTATTATTATTTTTTTTTTGTTTCACTTTTTATTTTTATTTATTTATTTATTTATTTTAAAATAAATTTATTTAAATTTTTACATTCATTTTCACAAAATTTTGGGTTCCAAAATTTTCTCCCCATTTG
>JAQQSK010012902.1:0-11686 GCA_028658325.1 Potorous gilbertii | reverse complement strand
AAATAAGAAATACAGGTAATGGGGAACAGAAAGTTATCTGGCCCTACAGGACAAAAGAGAAGATGGGGACAAGGGAAGGGAAGGATGATAGAAGAGAGGGAAGATTGATGATAGGGGAAAGTAGAATTCTTGGTGTATTGGGTTGGGGGGAGAGGACAAATGGGGAGAAAATTTGGAACCCAAAATTTTGTGAAAGTGAATGTAAAAAGTGAAATAAATTTATATTAAAATAAATAAATAAATAAGTTACCACCAGGCCCTGGAAATATGAGTCAACTTGGATCTGAGGGCTTTATTAGATGGTGCCATGGTTTGTATAGTCTTAAATAACCATTAAAATGAAATAAAAAACGAGTTCTTCCCTTCTTTGATATGTAACCTTCAGTAAAATAATGGGAAGAACTCAAAACAACAGGACACAATGATTGAAAGCTGAGAGAGTTGATTCAATGAGGACCCCTACTCTATTCCAATCAGTATCAATCAATTTGATATGATTCCAAAAAGGTAGTGATTAGAAGTTTTTTATATTAGGTCCCAGAGCTTTGAGCTCTAGATTTTAAGATTACTTGCATAGTTATAGAGAAACAGTTGGAACCCCTGTTCATTTGTTTTTCCTTGTCATGGTGACTAAGTCCAATCTGGCAGAGGTGGCTCAACTACATTGAAAGTCCTCCAATTTATTTTTGTACTTCCACATCATTCTCTCTTGCCCAACAGAAGCAGGAGACCATTATGTGACCATCTTATGACCACTTAGTCAGTGGAGATGCCCCATGTTTTGCCCAACCTATGACCCTCTTGATATTTTGATTATTTTAACTTATACATCATATGTCAATCAAAGGAATTATTCTGTAGTTAATATAGCTATTCTTGCTTGTGTAGCTATCTAGACCCCTAGATATAAAAAACAGGCCCCTAGAATGAGGGGGCATCTCAACTCATGAGGAAGATCAGAGGTCTACTTCATTAGAGAGGATCATCAACTCTTTAATAAAGTGCCATTGAATTAGAGCACTGCCTCAGTCTCTTTTATTGCAGGTTGGACCATTTTAATCCCCACATATCCCTAGTTCTTTGATCTGCACAGTGGTAAACTACTGTCTTCAAAATATAAGATATATTCATTTCAGTCTGTAGTGTTATCTAACGAATTCCTCTACCAAGACATTATCCAATTTACATGTTTCAACTTTCATCAACAAGTTCGATGGAGTGTACTTTGTGTATGACAGCATCTATTTTTCAGTAAAACAAAACCACTCAGGATGTAATTTTGATGGTTTGGGCACCATTTTATGCCTGACTATTTTCTCATTCCAAATTTTTCCCTTCCTTTTCCTGTTTTGAGACTGCTGAATGTGGCTGTTAATATGCAGCACTAAAATCCTATTGAAAAGTGAAAACCCCTTCAGTTTTTAAATACCCAGATATTTTATGGTCAGATCATTGCAGCTTTTTTGATTTTTATTTAGCTCCACAAAAACATAAAACTTAAACCTAGTATAAGTAAGAAGCAAACATATGCTTTATAGCTTAAATTATAGTGTCTATGTTAACTTGATGTCGTAACTAGAGATATGACTTTGGAGTTAGGAAAATGTGAGTTTAGTGCCTGCTGCTATTTTATACTGATTGTATGACTTTGGGCAAGCCATTTCACTTCTTAGTGTCCCAAGTAATATAATCAAACTATAAGTTGCAGAGAATTGATCATTCTCTACTGAGAGTTCCTTACATTGATGAATTAACAAGTCCAGTCGAAAAATGGAGAGACATCAGCAATGCCAACAATATGTCAAACACTGTGTTTGTTATGAGTATATAAAGACAAAAAAGAAATCACTTTTGCCCTTAAGGAATTGTTTTTAGAGGAGACAACACATACATATATAATAATATCCTCTCTCTGTATGAGCATATGTATACATGTGTGTGTATGGGTGAGAAATGAAAGGTAAAATCAATGTTTTCCTTTGATAATATAGTAGTGAAGAGAAACCTAAAATCACATTCTAATTATCAAACTGAAAATGTCAAAACTTTTATTAGGGCACATAATATTTGATAATCATTTTGATGAAAACCTTTAGTCTTGCTTTGGAAATATACTCACAATGAATACATCACATTTCAGTAGGTCCTGCATAACATCTGAGAACAAACTTATACTAGAAAACATCATTTGAATGGCAGAGCAATATTTCAGTGGTCCTTTGATCACATTGATGGTGTATATTTAAATCAACACTATAGACCCAAGCCCCATCATTCTATGCTTCTCTTGTCCATGTATCCCATAAATCCTCCAATAGCAGGGTTGGGGAAGTGTCCTTCCTGATGTTTGAGAATACCTTCTTTTATTCCTCTTGATATTTCCTAGATACCAGAGGGGCATGCAAGCTATGTATCTTTTATTTCTCCCTCCCATGACATAGGCAAGTCACGGGGAATTGAGTGCTAGGCCTGGAATCAGGAAGACTCATTTTCATGAGTTCAAATCTGGCTTCAAATATTCACTAGATGTACAACCTTGGGTAAGTCACTGATTCTTGTTTTTCTGTTTCTTCATCCACAAAATGAGCTGGAGAAGGAAATGGCAAACCACTCCAGTTACTAAGAAAACTCCAAATGAGAGGTCACAGAGAGTTGGACTCAACTAAAAAGGGACTTAACAATAATTCACCATATAGCCTAGTTCTCCTTTTCTTTTTTGCCACTGTGTGTGCATTTATATGTATATACGCACATGTGTTTATCTATCTATATGTATATGTAGATATATTTCTCTACCTGATGACATCCCTAAATTTGCACAGTTTATTGCAGAAAGATGTGTTGAAATAAATCTCCACCTCTCTCTCCATATCACTCACAAGATTAATGATTTCTGAAACTTTTTGTTTAACAGGACTTTAGAATTTCCTATATTAAAAAATTATTTGATTTGAAGACTTCCTTGGAAGGAGTACTTTATGACCATATAAAGTGTACAGTAATTCTCACTTTCAGCCACTCACAGTGAAAGCAGAATTTTAAAAAAGATAAACACTATTTGAACTTCCTAATTGTTAGGGCTAGCACAAATCAGAATGTGCCTCATGAGGCTTGTTGACTATTTGACAGAGATCCTCTAGAGAGAATTCTAGTTCAGGTGTTACTCAGGCTAAGTGACTTCTTAAGTCTCTTCTAATGCTGAAATTCTGTATAAAATGTAAATGTCAAGAGTATCTCCCTACCTTTCAACATTCCCTCCAACATTTGCATTTTTCTTTACTTTCTTTACTATTTACTTTCTTTACTTTACTTTACTATTAGCCAACCTGATAGATATGAGGTGGTAACTCAGAGTTGTTGTAATTTGCACTTCTCTCAACATAAATGATTTAGAGCATTTTTTTCATAGGACTATAGATAACGTTGATTTCTTCTTCTCAAAACTGCCTGTTCATACCATTTAACCTCTTATCAATTGGGGAATGACTCATTTTCCTAAAAAATTGATTCAGTTCTCCATTTATTTGAGAAAAGAGGCTTTTGTCATAGAAGCATTCTGCAAAGACTTTTCTGAGTTTCCCTTCACTTGTGAATCTATCTGGTCCTTGGGATTTTTCCTTAGCTCATTTATGGAATGTTCACATTCTTTTTACTAAAATAGGGTTATTTAAACATTATGTTGCTTCTTCTGTTAATCTAGGAATTTTATATTTTCTAAATATTCTTTTTTTATTTAGATTGCTAGTTTTATTGGCAAATAATTAGCCAAAATATCCCCTAATTTCATCTTCACTGATGGTGTATTAATGCTTTTTAATTTTATTTTATTTTTACACTTATTTGGTTTTATTCTTTTTAAAATCAAATTAAGCAGTGGTTTATCTATTTTATTGGATTTTCATAAAACCAGTTCCTATTTTTATTTATTATTTTTATGGTTTTCTTACTTACAATTTTATTCATCTCTTCTTTGATTTTCATATTTCTAATTTCAGTGTTTGAGAATTTTAAATTTGTTCTTTTTCTGGGTTTTTTTTTCATTGCAAGCCCAATTCATTGATCTCTTCTTTGTCCATCTAATTGATATGTTAGGAAATATAAATTTTCCCCAAAGTACTACTTTAGCAGCATCCCATAAAATTTGGCATACCTCATTATTGCCATTCCCTTTAATGAAATTATTTATTGTTTTATGATTTGTTCATCGATTAGAATTAAAATACTTAGTCATCAATTAATTTTAATTTATGTTTCCAGAGCCCTTTACTGGAAATAATTTTTATTGCAGCATCCTCTGACAAGGATGCATCTAATTTTCTGCTTTTCTGTAGTTGTTTGTGAGGTTTCTATAATCTAATATACATTTTTGAAAGTATCATGTGTAGCTTAGAAAAAGATATACTTATCTATATTTCCATTCAATTTTCTCCAGAGGTCTATTATATCTAACTTCTCTAAAATTTTATTTTTTTTGCCTTAACTTTTTCCTTTTCTAAAGCTAGAGGAAGAGGTAAATCAAGAAGGCTGGTAATAAAATTTACCCTCTATTTCTTCCTGTCATTCGTTTAGTTTTTCCTTTAAGAATCTGGATGCTATGCCAATTGGTACATCTACATTTAGGACTGATATTACCTAATTGTCTATAGTATATTTATCAAAATTTAGTTTTTCTGCTTATGTCTTTTAATTAGGTCCATTTTGCTTTTGCTTTGTCAGAGATCATGATTACCAAAAGCTAATGAATTATATTCCAGTCCCTTATTTTTCCTCTGTGTGTGTATGTGTTTTAAGTGTGTATCTTGTAAATTGTTGGATTCTCATTTCTAATTGATTCTACCATCCATTTCCATTTTGTGGGTGAGTCCATCCAATTCTCATTCACAGTTATTATTATTAACTGTATGCTTTCTTCCATCCCCTCTCCCTCTCTCCCTCTCTCCCTCTTCCTCTCCCTCTCCTTCTCCCTCTCCCTCTCTCCCTTTCCCTCTCTTTCTCTCTCTCCCCGCCTCCTCCTCCTCCTCCTCCTCCTCCTAACTTTATTTTGCTAGTAACTACTATCTCACTTTATCCATCCTCCTTCTATAATCCCCCTTCATCTTCTCTAATCTATTTCCCCCTCCTACTTCCCTGTAAAGTGAGATAGATTTCTATACCAGAGTATGTATTTTATTCCCTCTTTAAGCTAATTTTGATGAGAGTAAGCTTCAAGCATTGACTACTCACCATCTTTCCCTCCATTGTAAAAACTCTTCCTTTCCCATCTCTTTTATGTGAGATAATTTTTCCCATTCTTCCTCTCTCTTCCCTCTTCTCCCAAATCATCCCTTTTCTCACTCCTTAATTTTATTTTTTAAATCATCCCATCTCACACCCATGTCCTCTATCTATAATCCTTCTAACTGCCCTAATAATAAAGTTCTCAAAATTTATAAGTATCATCTTTCCCTTTAAAAACATAAACATTTTAACTTTATTGATTCCCTTATGTTTTCTCTATTATGTTTACCTTTTTATGCTTCTCTTGACTCTTGTTTTTGAAAGTCAACTTTTCAATTCAGCTCTCATCTTTTCAACAGGAAAAGTCCTCTATTTCATTAATTATCCATTATTTTTATTTGAAGAATTATACTCAGGTTTTCTAGATAGGTTATTCTTGATTGTAACTATAGTTCCTGTCTTCCAGAATGTCATATTCCAGCCCTCTCTTCCAATTCATTAATGTAGAAGCAATTATGTCTTGTATTATCCTGACTGTGCCTCCATGATATTAGAATTTGTTTTTCCTTTCTGATTGCTTGTCATATTTTCTCATTAATCTGGGAACTCTGTTGTTTGGCTATAATGTTCCTGGGAGTTGTCATTTTGGGATCTCTTTCAGGAGGTTATCAATGGATTCTTTCAGTTTCTATTTTACCATATGGTTCTATAATAACAAGAAAATTTTCCTTGATATTTTCTTGAAATATGCTATCTAAGCTCTTTTTTCATTCACAGTTCCAGGTGGTCCAATAATTCCTAAATTGTCTCTCCTCAATCTACTTTTAAGGTCAGTTGTTTTGTTTCAATGAGATACTTCACATTTTCTTCTTTTATTTATTTCATTTTTTAATTTTGTTTTATTATTTCTTGGTTTGTCATGGAGTCATTAGCTTCCACTCAACCAATTCTGCTTCTTAAGAAATTCTTTTCTTATACAAAAGCTAAGCAGAGAGCACCTGCTGGTCTGAAGCAGAAGCAGCAGAGCAGATTCTCAAATATATTAGCCCAGAATGGGAGTCCAGTGGACCTGAGTGAGAGGGAAGTGCAGGACTCCCTGTAAAAGCAGCAGGCACTCCTGAGACTATCAGCCCAAAGATTAAATGTCTGTAAGTCACCTACTTGAACTTCCAGGAGCAAAGATGGCTGAGTGATCTATAAATGTTCTTCCCCCTCCCCTTGTAAGACCTTGAAAAACCCAAAGAAAAAATTCTGGAATAGTGGGTTTAGCCAATGGCACTTTACATGAACTTTTGGGAGCTAAGATGGTGAACTGATCAGTAAATGCTCTAACCTTCCCTCCTGTTGACCTTGAAAAAATCAGAGAATATTTCCTGAGGAAAATTTCTGGAACAGTGGGACCAGTCAATGGGGCAAACAATCTCTTAGCCCATAAGGCTTGGAAAATTGCAAAGGTGGGTCCCCTTTGCTGTGGCTGAAGGGGACCAGTGCAGGACCTGAGCTGTCCCAGGCAGCCCCACCTCAGCTAGCTGGGAGAAGATCCTGAGCCCCAGGGATTTAGAGCCTGTAAGTGTCAATACCAGGATCCCAGGTGTGCCTTAGCACAACAAGGGGAATTGGGCAGACACCAGTGGAGACAGGGCTTCATCAGTCACTGAGCCTGCTTGTGAGAGGAGACCTCCTACAGCCAAACCACCCCTCCCCCACACCTCATGCAGCTAGCTCCAGGGTAACTTCTAGGACACTCAGAAAGACTTCATCTGGTCTCTACTTTGGCAATCCAGCCAGCTCAGCACCAGGAAAGCTATATAGCATTCTAGCTTCTAGCTTAAAGAACTAGAGGCCACAATACACAAACCCTCAAGTTCCAAGCAAAAGAAGTATGGGACAGAGATCCTTGTGCTCCAGAAGCAGAGATCCAATTTAAAAGTCAGATAAAAGGCAATTATGATGAGCAGGAATCAAAACAGAAAACAAAAGACCATAGAATCTTACTATGGGGAAAAGGACCAAAACATGAATACTGAAGAGGTCAGCAGTAAGACTGTACTCCCATCTGAAACTTCAGAAAAGAATATGAACTGATCTCAAACACAAAGAATATTCTTGGAAGCATTCAAGAAAGATATTAAAAGCCAAATTAGAGAGAAGAAAAATAAATCAATAATTTTAAAAATATGAAAAAAATTCACTGAAGGGAACAGCTCCTTAAAAAGGAAAATTGGACAAATGGAAAAGGATGTACAAGACCTAACTGGAGAAAATAACTCCTTAAAAGGAACAACTGGGCAAATGGAAGAGGTGATGGAAAAGTGAAGAAAGCAATATATTAAAAATGAGAATTGGGCAAGTAGAAGCTAATGATGCTATGAGATATAAGAATCAGTCAAACAGAATCTAAGGAATGAAAAAATGGAGGAAAATGTAAAATATCTCATTGATAAAACAACTGACTTGGAAAACAGAGCTAGGACAGAATATCTAAGACAGAATAATTTGATGACAAAAAAAGCTTGGACAATATCTTCCAAGAAATCATCAAGGAAAACTACCTTGATGTCCTAGATCCAGGGAGCAAAAGTCATCAAAAGAATCTACCAGTCACCTCCTAAAGAAATTCCCAAACTGAAAACACCAAGGAATACTGTTGCCAAATTTTAGAGTGATGAAGTTAAGGAGAAAATGCTGCAGGAAGCCAGAAAGAAACAATTCAAATATCAAGGAACTACAGTCAGGATCACAGAGGACCTTGCAGCTTGTACATTAAAAGATCAAACGAATTGCAATATGATATTCTGTAAGCAAAGGAGCTTGAACTACAACCAAAGAATAATTACCGAGCATAACATTTCAGGCAAGGAGATGGAATTCAATGAAATAAGGGATTTCCAGGCCTTCCTGATGAAAAGGCCTGAGCTCAATAGAAAATTTGATCTTAAAATTCAAATCCTAAGAAAGGCATAAAAAGTGAAACAGGGGAAAACTTGTTATTCAATATGGGCAAACTATTTATATTCCTATAAGGGAATATGATACATGTTAATCTTGAGAATTGTGTATGTGTGTGTACATATATATATATGTACACACACATATATATAATGATATTTATATATATATATATATATATATATATATAATGATATTTAAAAGGGATATACATAGAAAGAGGGAGTGGGTATAAATTAAATGATATGAAAATTTTTAAAAAGTGTGATTTAAAGGTCCAAATGGATTGTAATGGGAGATGTGAAAAGGAGGAGGCAGAAAAAGTTAAATTACATCACAAGAAGAGACCCAAAAATGTATTGCAGTAGCGGTAAAGAGGGGAGAGGGTTAAGCACTATTTGAGATTTACTCTTATCAGATTTGGTTCAAGGAGAGAACAACAAACTCTATTAAGTATAGAAATCTAACTAGCTCTATAAACAGTAGGAGGGGAAAGAAGAAAGAAAAGGGAGGGGGGTGCTGTTAGAAAGGAGAGAAGTGTGAGGCAGGTGGTGGTCAAAAATCAAAACCATTGTGGAGGGGAAGGGAGAAAGGAGAACTAAAAGTATAGACAGGAGGAAATAGGTTGAAGGAAAACACAAAGACAGTAATCATAACTATGAATGTGAGTGGGAGGAACTCTTTCATAAAAGGGAGATGGATAACAGAATGGATTAAAATCATAATTCAACAGTAGGTTGTTTACAAAAAACACAATTGAAACAGGGAGATACACACAGGCTAAAGGTAAAAGATTGGAACAGAATATATTATGCTTCAGTTGATGCAAAAAAAGCAGGGGTAGCAATCCTAATCTCAGGCAAAGCAATAGCACAAATAGATCTAATCAAAAGAAATAAGGAAGGAAACTATATCCTGCTAAAAGACACCATAGACAATGAAGCAATATCATTATTAAACATATATGCTTGAAGTGTTATAGCATCCAAATTCTTGGAGAAGTTAAGGGAGTTAAAGGAAGATATAGACAAGAAAACTATACTAGTGGGGAACTTCAACCTCCCCCTCTTTAACTTGATGAATCTAACCTCAAAATAAACAAGAAAGAAGTTAAGGAGGTGAACAGAACTCTGGATAAGGTAGATATGATAGATCGCTGGAGAAAACTGAGTGGAGACAGAAAGGAATATCCTTTTTTTCTCAGGGGATGTCACATAGGTACTAGGGCATAAAAACCTCACAATCCAATGCAGGAAGCAGAGATAGTAAATGCATCTTTCTCAGATCACAGTGCAATAAAATTATATATAATAAAAGGCCATGGAAAGATAAATCAAAAATTAACTGGAGACTAAATAATCTGATCCTAAAGAATGAGTTGGGTTAAACAACAAATCATACAAACAATCAACAACTTCATTCAAGAGAAAGAAAATAGTGAGACAACATACCAAAACTTATGGGATGCTGCAAAAGCAGTTTTTAGGGGAAGTTTTACATCATTGAATGCCTACATGAATGAAATAGAGAAAGAGGAGATCAAGGACCTGGATATGCAGGTGAAAAAGGGATAAAAGGAACAAATTGAAAATCCACAAGTAAATATCAAATTAGAAATACTGAAAACCAAAGGAGATATTAATAAAAATGAAATTAAGAAAACTATTGAATTAATAAATAAAATTAAGTTGGCTTTATGAAAAAAACCAATAAACCTGATAAGTCTTTGGTCAATATGATTTAAAAAAAGAAAACCAAATTATCAATATAAAAAATGAAAATGGTGAACTCACCTCCAAGAAGAGGAAATTAAAACAAAAATGAGAAATTACTTTGCCCAACTCTATGGTCAATCTTTGGCCTTTACAATCTTTGGTAAATTTGACAATCTAAGTGAGATGGATGAATATTTTAAAGAAATATAAATTGCCCAGATTAACAAAAGAAGAAGGTGAATAGATAAATAAGCCCATCTCAGAAAAAGAAATTGAACAAGCCACCGATGAACTCCCTAGGAGAAAATTTCCAGGGTTAGATGGATTTACAAGTGAGTTCTATCATACATTTAAGGAACAGTTAATTTCAATACTATACAAAGTATTTGGGAAATTTGCAGAAGAGTCATACTAAATTCTTTTTATGATACAAACATGGTTCTGATACCTAAACCAAGAAGAGACCAAACAGAGAAAGAAAATTATAGACCAATTTCTCTAATGAGTATAGATGAGAAAATTTTAAGTAAGATAGTAGCAAAAAGAATACAGCAACTAATCATGAGAATAATACATTATGATCAGGTAGGATTTATACCTGAAATGCAGGGCTGATTCACTATTAGGAAAACTATTAGCATGATTGATCATATAAACAACAAAACTAACAGAAACCATATTGTTATCTCAATAAATGCAGAAAAAGTTTTTGACAAAATACAACACCCATTCCTATTGAAAATACCGGAGAGCACAGGTTCCAATAGGAGCTTTTCTAATAAGATCAGGGGTGAAATAAGGATGTCCATTATCACCTCTGTTATTCAACATGGTACTAGATATGTTAGATTTAGCAATAAGAGAAGACAAAAAAGTCGAAGGAATTAGAACAGACAAAAAAGAAACTAAGATATCACTCTTTGCAGATCATATGATGATATACTTAGAGAATTCTAGAGAATCAAGTAAAAAACTACTTGAATTAATAAACAACTTTGTCAAAGTTGCAGGTTACAAAATAAACCCACACAAATCATCTGCATTTCTAAATATTACTAAGCCCAATAGCAAGAGATAGAAAGAGAAATACCATTTAAAGCTACATTACACACTATAAAATATCTGGGAGTCTACCTAACAAAACAAACCTAGGGACTATATGAACACAGTTACAAAACACTTTTCACACAAATAAGATCTAAATTGAAAAACATCAGTTGATCATAGGTAGATTGATCTAATATAATAAAAATGACAACTCTACCTAAATTAATTTACTTATTCTGTGCCATACCAATCAAACTACCAGATAATTATTTTCTAGAGCTTGAAAAAATAATATCAAAATTCATCAGGAAGAACAAAAGATCCAGAATATCAAGGGAACTAATGAAAAGAAATGCTAGGGAAGGTGGCCTAGTCCTACCAGATCTCAAATTGTCCTATAAAGCAGCAATCATCGAAGAAGAGGGGTAGACCAGAGGAATAGCTTATGTACTCATTCAATGAATATAGCAAACTACTGTCTGATAAACCCAAGGACCCCAACTTCTGGAATAAGAACTCACTGTTTGACAAAAACTACTGGGAAAACTAGATAGCAGTGTGGTAGAAAGTGGGCATAGACCTAACACTGTACACAAGAGTAAGATCCAAATGCATACATGGTCTAGGCATAAAGACTGATACTATAAACAAATTAGGTAAGCAAGGAATAGTGTATCTGTCAGATTTATGGAGGAGAAATTTATGACCAAACAAGAGATGGAGAACATTATGAAGTGTAAAATGGATAATTTTGATTA
>JAQQSK010012901.1:0-11687 GCA_028658325.1 Potorous gilbertii | reverse complement strand
TCTAAGTTATATTTCCTGAATTACATTGCCAGGTGAACTCATGAATCCCTGTCCAACTCTATTAATGTGTAGTACTACAGCATGGATCAATGTCTTAATAGTTTGTATGCTATTACAAATATAAGCAAAACATGGAGTGTGGCACAGAGATCCCACCTGTAAGCCACACAGAGCAAGTTTGAGAGCAAGGTACCTTGAAGCCAACATTCCCCAAACAGAATGTATTTTTTCCCAAATTAACTCTTCCTTTTGACTTTGCTAATTCTGACAATTGTGCCACCATTTCAAAGACTTTAAGCTGTGTCACTCAAAAAGCAATGGCAAATGTGTGGTTGGTGTGATTTAGCTACAGCCTATTTCCAACCATGACTGGCATATATAGGAAGTGGTAGGATGCTATCATCAAGGAACTATATGATTGGAGAAAAGAGTTGGACAGATCATACAACCATTGTAAGAAATAACTGGCAACTTGAATCCTGTACCTCTTATGCTGAAAGGCAGTGTGACATGGTAGGCAAAGTGCTCAATGTGGAATCAGAGGACCTGGGTTCACATCTCACTTCTGTCATGTTTTGGCTGTGTAAGCGTGTAAGTCACTTTAAGCTTTCCAAGCATCAGTTTTCTTATCTGTAAAATGAAAGGATCAGATGACATGGCCTCTTGTGACCTTCTAGTGTTTCAGCTCTAAGTCAGTGATCTCGATGCCATTTTGAAAGATCTTCAAGTACACTTCTCCCCACTACACTGGGAGATCCTATCAGGAAAATTTTCCAGAGAACAGGATAAGATGTGGATTGGACATGTGTGATCTACATGGGTACAGGAAGAACCAATACAATTCCATCTTATCAAACTCCACTGTTCACCTAATAACCAGCGCTTAAAACTCCAGCGGTATTTTTTTGTCTGTTTTTTGACTCTTTTCTCATCCATCTGTCATATCTCACCACTTGCTGAAACCTGTGGATTGTCTCTGTGGTATATCTGGAAATCCTTCCCTCAATTTTCTATTCCTACTATAGTGTTCTGTCCAGAGGAACATAATTTTTTGCTGTTTGTATTTTGTAAGATTTTGGGGGTTTGGGAACTAGACTTTTAAAAATTATATATTTTTATCTTTTTTTTTCCAAAAAGCAAGAACCATTTACTTTTTGTCCTGCAGTTTTCATTTATGATTTCTTGAAATATAGATCTGAACAAACATCCTTTTAAAAAGTCAATTGTGATTCAAGTGAAGCTACTTGACTACATCTTTAAACCCAAGTCTCTCTGAATTTCATTGGATAACCAATAATAAGCCCTAGTCCAAGCCTCTGTTGCTCATTGTTTAGGATTTGATGATTTAGAATGAGTGTAAATAGTAATTCTGTTTTTGGAGGGTCTTCCTCTCCCAAACTGAAAGTTTTCTGATGATAAACTAGATTATCTTTTGTCTCAAATCTTACCGAGTCCTTAGTCATTGAATGAGCATTGCTTTGGACATACTGAAATCTGGGTAAGACCTCAATTGACAAAGATCAGTGTTACCCTGGACCATGACCAGTTGTCTTGACTTTTGTCTTGCTACTGGACTTTGATGACTCTGGAGGAGATAGTAAGTGACTGTACAGCTCTGCCTTGCTTAAATTTAATTCACTTGTAAGTCAAGATATCACCCTCATGATGTCACTGGTCCTCTTAGAGAATGAAGGATGAAAATTAGCATTTCCACTATAATAATTTTAGTACAGACTCTCATTGCTACTCACCTCTATTGTTTATTACAGCAGCTTCTTAGTCGACCTCCCTGTTTATCAAGTGGTTTGTGAAAGCACTTAGCACAATGTCTGGCAAACTGTAGGTGCTTAATAAATGCTTATTCATTTCCTTTCCCTTCGTTACTCTCCAATTTATCTTCATACTACTACCAAATTAATTTTTCTCATGTACAGATCATATCTGCTCAAAACTCTTACAAATCTCCTCAGAGAAGCAGTGGAATAGTGGAAAGAGTAAGAAAGACCTGGGTTTGAATCCTGCCTCCATCATTTACTAGCTGTGTGACTCTGGACTGGTACTTTAACTTTTCTTAACCTCAATTCCACAACACATATAATAATAATACCTGTTATATCTACATCATAGGCTTGTGAATCAGCAAGTGATAAAGTTTACAAAATGCTTTGCATTTCTCAGTGTAATGTAATAATATCAGCCACATCGATGTAAACTAGTCACAACTCCTACCTCTCATTTTCTTATTCCCCATCACTTTCAGCCAGACCTCATTCGCATCACATTCTAACTCTGCCTTTGGTATCCCTCAGGAATTGTCATTCTGTGATGAAGAAACTTCTCAATTCTGATACTTTCCCTTCATATTCCTTCCATCAATTTGCATTATTGAGACTGGCATCACCAGATTACATGTCAGTCCTGGCCATCCTCTAGTACGGTCTACACCTTCTCTTAACACATTGATCCTGAAGAGGGCCATAATATTACTTGCTCTCCACTGTCACTTCCAGACTATCCCTTGGCCACCATTTTCTCCTTTTAAAGCTCTTGCTATCAATATTTCTCACCTTGTATTGTATCTTAGTGTTTATTGACTACTGGCCTCTAGCTCATCATCTTCATCAAAATATCCAGCATGTGACTTGTTACTTTCTTCAATTCCCCAGCTCTTGTTTTTATACTCGGAGGCTTCAATATTCACACGGATGCTTCCTCAGTCACCCTAACCTCCTAATTCTTTAGTCTCTCATATCTCTTCACCTAAGTCATGCCCAGGATGATCATTCCTTGGACTTCACCATTATCTTCAAGTGTTTCACTTACTTGATTAAAAAAAAAAAACAAAAAAACCCCTAACATACCTCCATTAAAATGACCAAAACTTTCTATCAATTTATCTTACACTGTGTCTCACCCTTCCTAAAACTATTTAGCCATCTTGAAACCTCCAACCTTCAGTATTTTTTTAGGTACCCCTGCTCTAACTCTACTTTCTTCTCTCTCTTATCTTGACCTTATAATGAAATAATTCAGTTCCATATGTCTTCTACTCTCTACTACCTTCTAATCCCTTGCTCCCTTGAATAGATGACACTTTAAGATGTAATAGTACCTCTGGGTCATCATTATGACAGCTAATTATCATTGTATTATGGGCATGCCAGCTAATAGACAGTCCTGATAGATAGAATACCATACCATAAGATTAATGAAGAGATAAATTTTCATCTAATCTTGGAACATATTGGATAGTATTCTTCTCCAGACAGGAATTATTAGTATCAATGTAAAAATTTTTTTTTTCAAAAAAATTGTTCAGCTCCCATGCATCCTTTTCTTTACCTGTGTATCATGATAAAGAGACATCTTGAGATTATCTATTATTCTCTCATTTTATAGATGAGAAATTTAAGAATCATAAAGGTGAAGTGTTCTGTCCAAGGTCACACATCAAATTCACTGCAAGAGTTGAGACTTGAACCCAGGTATCCTGACTCTGGTTATAGCTGCTAAATGTTAAGTGAATAAGGACCAGTACCATTCAGCACCTTAACCCTTAGCCTGTGAACATTTGAAATGCTAGAGAGATGAAGAAAGGCTTGTTTCCATTATTTTAAGTTTGATGGTGACATATTACGTGAAATTCACCAGTTTGAAACCTTGATCTAAGGTATTGTCTTCAGTCAATATCTGAATCAAGGAGTTACTCATTGCCTTGTGGGTCTATTGAACCATACAATTCTATGATACAAATATCGAATTAACAGGTACTCTGAACATTGTCCCAAACTACAAAATTTCATTTTACACTTTTGATTCATGCATTAAATTCCATTGCTTTCCCCATGCACGTTACAAACCAAGTTTTTAAGATCATGTTTTAATCTACATAACTTTTTTTTTGAATGAAGAACAATTACAAGAGTGCCTACATTTTAAGTAGGAACTGTAATTACCAATTTCTTAATTGTAAAGTCCTTTGGATAAAAGCCTTGATGTTGCTCCTTCCCATTGAGTTATTCTGAAGCAATCATGCTAACTTTATTTTCTCTTATGCTATGTATAACACGAGTTAAACATTCAGCTGCTAGGGCATAATGTGCAAATAACATAAGCTGTGTTGTTTCCTAATGTATATGGAGGTTCTTTGGAATGTAAATGGAATAGATTTTGGAAAAGAAGAAAATAACCTTCTATAAAAATGCACACATATTTTTCTTGTTCCAAACTTGCAATTCTATTGGAGTGAAGAACTCCAGGTATGGAAACTCCCTCCATTGATGCATATTAGTAGTTTGTCTATAGTTTAAGATTGTGGTATCATTGTATTACAGCTGGAAGGGAACTTTTAAGTTGTTTAGTACAAATCCTTCATTTTACAGATAAGGAAACAGATGAAGTTTACTCAGGCAGAAAGAACAAAAGATAGACTTTGAACTTAGTTCTCCTTCTTAATCCAATGTTCTTTACAATGCACCACATACTTATAGAATTGAACAACTGCCTGCTGCACTGAGAGATTGTGGCTCTCTCATGATTATACAACCTACTTGATTCTGGGTCTTCTTGATACTAAGGAAAGTGCTCTGTCCCTTTGCTAAAATGCCTCTCCTGTTTGTATATGCCTATATGCACATGTATGCACATACGCCAATACTCAAGTGAACCTGGTTCTTAATTCAGGTCTTCCCTCCAAAGATGCTGATTGCAACCCATGCCTGCCCATCCTGGGTAACTCTTGTCCCTGCTCTCTCCTGGCAATTCACCATATGGGTAGGAGGTAGAGAGGTATGTGGAGGGAGGGATCCAAAGAGCTCAGGCTTTCCATACTTTCTCTTGACCTAATGAAGACACTACTGCAATGCAGTCTGGTCAATCTTCCCTTTGCCAAGTGGTCAGTTCAACTTTCTATTCATAATTTATTTGACAATGTCCTTTACTCCAGGACTCTTTCATAATTCCTTATTTAAAATGCAACATCCACCATATACCTCAAAATAAACATGATATAAATACTGTGCTTAGGATCAGCAAATAACAGGAAGAGCATCAAATTTAAAGTCAGAAAACAGGTTTAACCCCCCCATCCATGTGACTTACTTCCACCTGGATGACCTCAGACACATAACCTCTCTTCTCTAGCCTTCAGTTTCCTTGCCTGCAAAATCAAGGGATGGCCTGGCCTACTATGTGTTTTGATACCCAGCTGATGTATTGAAAATGTTAGAGAGAGAGAGAGAGAGAGAGAGAGAGAGAGAGAGAGAGAGAGAGAGAGAGAAGGAGAAAGAGAGAGAGAGATGTCCTTAGCCAGTAGGTGCTCAGACCATAGTTTGCCAACCCCTAGATAAAATAATCTCTTTTCTAGTTTTAAACTCCATAATCCTATAGTCATCCACCCAGGACTTTAATCTGAATGCACAGGATTATAGCAGTTTGTAATAGTATATATATGGGACCTATATCGAAAGGCTGGCCTCTATAAATCTATATATTTAGTAACAAATATATTTATGGATCTATATAGATCTAAATTAGACATGCTGGATATGTGATATACAAAATATATTCTATACAATATATAGATACAGCAAATATATCATATCTATAACATATACACATAGAATATATAATTATAACTATATTGTAATATACAATATAATATATTAATATACTATCTATTTACAAATATATCTACAGATTTATATATTATATATATATTTATTAGATAGAAACTTACTTCAAAACCAGGAAAGTCTGGACTCAGGTCCCTTCTCTGGTACATACTGGCTGCCCATATGAATCTGGGCCATCAATTTACTCCCTTATTATCTAGACATCTCTCTAATCCTAAAAGTTGTAGAAGAGGGACTCTTCTGCATTGCGTTGGTCAAGAAAATTATTCAATGAGAGCTTCCTTCATGGATGAAATCACAGTTCCAGTAAAAAAAGAAAATGGTCTTATTATCCCTTATATTGGTCACAGTTCTTAATACAACTCTATATTTTATTTCATGATCACCACGTAAGGTTGATAGGTCAGATAATATTCTGTTCATTTTACAGATAAGGAAAGCGAAGCATAGAGACCTTCAGTGACTGGCCTGAGGTTATCCAGATGGATTTTTATAGAGCCAGGACTAAAAACTGAGCATTTAGGATTGGGGCTCACTCTTCTTTTTACCCTCCATGCATTTCCTCTGATTAGCTAGATATGTGGAAATTGACCATGCATATTGTACATGTCATTAACTCCTGGTTAATTCTGAGATGTTATAGTCAATAGGCATAGGTAGACTGGTAACTTCCATCTAAGATGTTTGCTAATTCAAGTTCGTATTAAATGTCTCAAAGACAAACAACAGATTTTTGTTGCCAAAGTGACTTTATTAATGAAAATAATAATAGCTAGCATTTATGCAAGTGCTTTAAAGCTTACAAAATGTGTTATATATTTTAGCTATTTGATTCACACCTTGTTTGCTTTTTGGAGAGAAATCTGTTTCCAATTATTTCTCAGTATCTTTACCTAGTAAGTGAGGTGGTGTGACATGGGAGCTCCTGTCCTCATATCCAGTCCCTAGTTTATTCCTACTGGGGTCTCTTCCCCTTCTCCAAATACACACATACACACACACACACACACACACACACACACACACACACACACATATATGTGTCTTTGATGACTTTTCTCTCTTGACTTGTGTAAGCTTTGGAGTGGATCCAGACACTGCCAACACCATAGTACTGATCCCTAACTCTGCTATACCATATGTGGAAACACTGCTTCTTTCCATATAAACTCGATTTAGAAGGGTAATTCTACTAAAAAAAACTAAGATAAGTAAAAAGCACCAAAACTACAGAGAGGGTTATGTGTGAAATGATGGAGTACCAAGAAAGACAAAGCTTTATGGAAAAGAGCAGAGTTTTCTGAATTGGCCAGGAGGCTGAACAGAGACATTCTGGTTTTCTAGTCTGAGTTGTGACTGACTTGTCATCACTCCCAGTAATGGGGATCCTAAATCTCTCAGAATCTAATTCCTGGTTTTAAGCTTGTTTCTTATGACTCTGGGTTATTCTCTGTCACTGGTCTAATTCTCTTGAAAAGGAAGAATCTGACACTCAAAAGATCACTCCTGGGGTTTGGGTCATTTTTTATTGACCTTACTTTTGCTTTCTTTGACAATCCTGAAGATTTCTATTCCTATAAGACTTACTTTTTTCCTTGACACATTTTATTTTGTCCTGTTTGACCTACCTACATTATTCAGTTGTTAAAAGCAGGTTCTACCCACCCTTCGCTTATTTCTCATTTTAGAGTGATTTTTAAAAATTTTTCTAAAAATATAAACTTAATAGTTATCAACAAATCTGAGTATTTCCATATACAAAGGTCAGAAAAAAGAAATATGCATTGTGAAAATGCAAATCTATCTGTATACCTTCTTTTGGGTATTATTTTAAGGACTTACATGGTTCTTCTTGTCTATGTCTTTGTCTGTCTTTATCTATGTCCCCTTCTGACCCTTCTTCCTACTTTTTCTTTTTTTTTTACATGCTTCTTTGATGTTCTTTTTATTTTTTCCTCCCCCCTAACTTACAACTATCACCTTTCTTGTTATAAATAAGTATAGGGATAAGAACTAGATCTTCAATATCATTGGCATAGGGAACTCTCAACTGAGGAAATTCCTGTACCGATGCAGATGAGCACCTTCTCCTCAACTTACAGTCTTAGAGGGTTGTCTTTATGTGCAAAGAATTAAATGGCTTACCCAGGGCAAGTATGCATCAGAGGAAGGATTGTACCCAAGGGGTCCTGGCTTAGAAGTCAACTCTCCATCCATCAGGCCACCTGCTGCCACCCAAAGAGAGTGAAACAAAACAAATTTTCATTGTATTGGTTGTGTCTGAATGTTCCTTCACTTATTTCTCAAGCCGTCATCTGGGCCTTGTCTCTTTAAAATCCATGCAAGTGACATCAGATTTTCTGGCACTCCTCAGCATTGTACTAGATGGATCTATTAACCAGAATAAAATCCCTCATGTCCTGTTTCATACCTCTTTGGAGCTACCCATTAAGCTTTGTTTCATGTTCAAGGGGGATGACCTAAACTCATTTACTACATGCTAGTAAATGTTTCACAATTGATTCTTCCAAATGCATGCTACTCTTTTAAGTTTAATCTGCATCAATAACCTTTTCTCCATGCTTTTCTGAAATCTAGACAATCTCAAAGCAATAAACCAAGCCCTGGTTTGACGCCTTTACCAATTTCCTAGTGTAAATGCTCACATTGGAAATTTAGCAATTGGCTCAAGTAGGTATGAGCTGCTCCAGTCTACCTAGAGTGTGGAGACAGTGGACATGCTTAAGCTGCCAGGGCCTATTTCCTCATTTGAAAACTAAAGGGGGGAGAGAGGTGTCAAGCTAGATGATCTTGAATCTCCCTTCCAGCTCCTATGTTCCTGTAAATTAAGTCTACTGAATGATAGCAATCCCCCTCAGATTGCCCCTCTACCCTTTGGTTTTTGAGGCTATCCTCTGATGTCTGATCACTGAGGTATCCCATGAGAAAGTGCTCTGCTCAAAGTCTCCTGATTTCTTTCTTTCCATCCCTGATATCTTAAATGTGAAAACTAGATAATACTCTTTCCCCTCTCCCCAAGTCAGATGAGGACCATTCTTACCTATTGTTGTATCGACTTTGAGTTTAATTTGATGTTGAGTTTTGTTCCAATACTGACTCTGCACCAGTTGCTCTGTGTAGTGATTGAACAAGATTTAGTTTGACATGACATTCTTTTCTTCTACTAATCAGGTGGCCACAGTGAAAAGGCAAAAGGGCTGAAATGGGGATGAAGAGTTTTTAAAGTGATTGTAGTTGGTGAGAAGAAATGGATCCTACATCTCATATTAACCTCAGAGTACAAGAGTTATATTACATTTGATTCAAGTCTATGCAAGCAGATGCAAGGTGGCCATCTAGTTCTAATGTTGGCCAAAATTATTTCAAGTTCTCTATCTTAGTGGAAGGAAATAATGACTGGGCAGGATAGTAAGGAATGGACATCTGTACCTTTCCATGAATATATGATGTGACTAATTAACTGATAGGTACTTGTCAAATAGAAGTGGATCTCATTGCAAGGAATAACATTACAAAAGGGATTTTTTAATGCTCAGCCATTTCCATGATCCATGAAATACTGCTTTGATGTTCTAGTTATCCAAAAGAACTTAGAACAATTAAATCTCTACTTTCACTTGTCCTGTTCACATGACCATCCCTGGAAAGGAAAGAAGATGAGGGAGAAAAGAAGGAGAACAAAAGGGAAATGATTAAGGGAAGAAGGAAGGAGAAAAGGGAAAAGATTGAGGGAGAAAGGAAGTAAAACAAGAAAGGACCAAAAGAGGAAGGAAGAGAACTCTGCATTATGTGAAGGAAAGTATTCCCAAGTGAAGTTGTTGCCACTTTTAGCTATATGAATAACAATTCCTATTTTTCATTCCATGGGTAAAATAGTTAATCTCTAACTGTCCTCATCTGTAAAATGAGGTGATACAGTGAGTATGCCCTCAGAGGATAGTTGGGAGGTTCAAATGAATTAAAGTCTGTTCAATGCTTGGCAGACCTTGAAACAATGTGTGTCAGATATTATTGTTATTTCATTTTCCTTCTTCGATCCAGATTCTCTGAATGCTTAAATAAAATCTCCCAGAACTGTAAAATCACTCACAAAAACAAAACTTATAAAGATGAAGAATCTTTTTGTCTTCTTTAACAAATATCTTAAGAATTGTAAATAACTTGGATTATAATATTTAATTGTAATGTTAAAGAAGTTCATAATGAAAATGACTTCCAAAAAGCAAGAGATTGAAAAGTTCCTGGAGGAGAGGAAATGAGGAAATAGATATTTGTCTTTCCATTCCTGGGTTCAAAACACATTTTTAACCATACTAATTCAACATAGACGTGACATTCTTGACATGACGATCAGCCTAGTTTCATCTATTTTAACTCATATAGACTGGAAATGTGATCTCTAGCAATATATACATTTATTCATTCATCTGACTAATGTTCACTGAGCAGGTACAATGCTAGGAGCTGAACAAAATATGGACTTTCTAGAACACCTGAAAAGAAAATTTTCTCTGTGATGCCTTCTTTTACAGTTTGAACAACCAACAAGGAGCATTTCAGGAGGACCATCCTACCAGTAGAAGCAAACTCTGAGAGTAGAAGTGGTTATTATAGTTTAACACCAATATGACCTTTTGCACTTAGAAAACATTTTAGAATCTGATTCTTGTTGATCTACTAGGAAATTGTTTGAGGCAACTCATCTATATTTTTTCTGTCTTTTCTTCACTGTCCTCATCTTTCCCATCTATATGTATTAGAAACTTCTAGATTCCTAACAATTTACATTTGTATAGTGCCTATTATTTTTTCAGTTATAGGTTCAATGTTATAGGTGACTTAGGCTCATAAGGTGTCTTGTCATTGCCATTTAGTTTGTTTTTTGTCTTAAATCTTTTTGAGATCATGACATTATGTGATTCATGATCATGTGGTATTACTGGAGTAATTTTTATGTTCAGTGTAAGCTTTTACAATAGTCAGCAGTTGGAGATAGTTGAAAGATCCATACAATTTTCCAGATGCAATTCATCCCTTCCTCTGCTAGTTCAATTTTGGGCTAAGTTCATCTATATTGCCTGTCCAGGGTCTACATTTCAATCAATTAATTTGATGGATTACCTGAATATCTCTATGTTATATTTTGGCCAATATTTTTTTCATCCACTTTGGTTTCACTGTGTGACTAGTTAAGCTACTCTTTTCATCACTGCTTTGAATGTTCTTGAAAAGGTCATCTGTTTTAGGATTACATGAAATTTAGTAATTTTCAGTTTTTTGAATCAGAACATTAAGAAAATTTCACCATTAAAAGGAATCCTTATTTTGTTTGGAGTTTATAGAGCATGCCTTCTATGACATTGAAAATCTTAGGTGAACAAAAGTCACATAAAAAAGAAATAATACAGGATAGAATAAAATCAGGGCCAATGGAGGTTCAAATTGAGGTTCAAAATTCCATGGATTTCAGGGAGAGGAGCCAAGATGGCAGAGTAGAAAGATTCACATATGCTAGCTCCGACTCCACAGCCCATAAATTACCTATAAGGAGGAGCTCCCAACAAATTCTGGAGCAATGGAAGCCACACAGCAACAGAGTGGAAGAGATTTCTGTTCCAGAGAGCCCTGAAAAACCGACCCCAAAGGTCCATCACACACCAGACAGGAGCGGAGCCCGGTGCTGCCCTGGCCTCAAGAGGAGCAGATCCGAGCAGGCTTCAGGGATGGAATCTCCAGCAGCCGCAAAGGTCCCTCCACCCAAAGGCGCACAGGTCAGTGAGAGAGACTTCTGGGCTGGCCGAGAGGGGAGTGGGGTGTCCCCATAACTCAGACCCCCATGGGAGGCAGCAGCAGAAACAGGGACAGCAGCAGACCTGGGCTCCCCAAGCAGGCAGGAACTCAGATCCATTACTGAACGTCTCCACATAAACCCCCCCCCCGAGGGAACTGAGCCTGGGAGGTGGCCCTGCCCCCACCTGAGCACCAGAACTTAAGCTCACATTGAATAGCAGCCACTCCTGCAGCTGAAAGCCC
>JAQQSK010012900.1:0-11688 GCA_028658325.1 Potorous gilbertii | reverse complement strand
GGAGGGATGATAGAAGAGAGGGCAGATTGGTGATAGGGGAAATTAGAATGCTTAGTGTACTGGGATGGGGGGAGGGGAAAAATGGGGAGAAAATTTGGAACCCAAAATTTTGTGAAAATGAATGTAAAAAGTAAATACGTGTATAAATAAAAAAAATTCTCCACTCTTCTAGCAAATTCAGAGACTTTTTAAAAAATGAGTATTGCTTTATGCAATATTGCTGAAATTTTATTTCTAATACTGATCCTTAACAGGAGGTCCTATTTAAAGATATGTAGATCAGAATGAACTTCCTTACTTTTTTTCCCCATTTTTAGGCATTTTCCCAACCAGTTACTTGACTTTTGGGTCCTTTGTCAAGAGTAGGGTATACCCTGAGAATCTGTAAGATCTCAGTTCCTCCAAGGTGGCACAATCAAGCGAGTATACTGATCTGGAAGCAGGTAAACATTTTTGTGTGCAGAATCTTAGCGGTTTCCTCTCCACAAGCACCTGGCCTCTAGTTGGGACAAGTCAGCACTTCGGGCTGATTTTCAGATAAGCTGGATGAGCAGGGCTGCCTTTCAATGTGAGACAAAGACCAACTCCCTCAGGGCCTCTACGGGGGGCTGAGGTAATATTCAGATCCTCAGTCCCCCCAGGGGTTTTTATGATCCAACAACGGATGGGGGCAGCTGTAGGGGCTGCCTGTCCCATGTGGCCTCTGGGCTGCTGCCTGAGGCTGGAGCTACGGAAAGGCCCTTCTCCCCGACAGCTGAAAAAGCCCCATCACTGACCTTTAGTACCTGTGGGCTGAGGCTATCTGCGGACCTGCCGCTGCTCCGACTCCAGAATGAACTTTCTTCATTCAATTTTACAGGATGAAGAGGCAAGAAACTGACCAAACATCATTTAAAATAATTATGTTTTCTGTAGAAGTTTGTGTAGCTACTTCTGGAAAATTCGTATTCTTAAAATTGACCATTCTTTATTCTGTATATTGCACTAACAGTGAAGCCAGCTTGCAATCATTTATCAGGTCAAAAGTAGACCACAAAGCCAGTACTCCATTGTGTGTGTGACTCCAGGAATGTAGTTTAAATATAAGGTAGTGAAACTGTTTTTAATAAATAGACACCTTTGTTGATGTTATTTCCATTTGTCTGGATGAATGTAAGACAACTTTGAGTGATGTATATTGGGCCAGCTCTCCTTGAAATCAGAAGAGCTAGAATTTTTGAAATTGAAAATACATCTGCAGAAACTCACTCAATTCCTAGATCTTTTTCATAGTAACAGGGCTGTGCTGACCTTAGATTGATCATCATCTATTGCTATTTTTTCCTGGTTATTTTACACTGACAGAGATCAAGAAGGGCCAGTCATATTTTCTATGCTTTGTTGCTCAGCCCCCTGAAACAAGAGTAAATTTACAGGATTTCTGACCTCTGAAGTATTATTCTGTCAGAGCTTTAGAGACTGACAATCCTATAAACTTTTCTTTGCTGTTCATGCATATAGTGTCATAGAAGGAAGGGAAAAATGAGGAAAAATAATGGGGGAGCCAAGGAGAAAGATGAATAGGAAACAAACACAACAGTGAGTTGGTCTAGAAATGGTAGAAAGCAAAGTGTGATAGAGTAGACTGAGAAAAATGAATTAAATTTTATATCTGTTTGACAGAAAGCAAACTAAGTCCAATGACTAATGGAATTTTATGCCTATGCAAAATTCTCCAACAGCTGCATTTCCAAGTAGGCAATGAACTCTTCAATTCTGATCCCTTTCTTGAGATCTGTTGGGGAAAATTTCATAAATTAGCTTAAGCAATCACCAGTGTGCTGACAGAAAACTTCCTTTTCAGGATAAATATGCTCTAGGAAAGCCCTCTAGAACACTGACAGAAGACTTTTGCCTATACTACAATTAGAATAAGTTGTTCATTTGAAATTAAAAGAAACATGACACATTTAGGTTGTACTTTATTGTTTACAAAACACTATCTCCTACAACAACCCTGTAAGATAGAAAGTGCAAATAGAAAAGGAAACTGAGACTGAGAGTTGTCCAAGATTCCATCCACATCTAGCCAGTGACAGAGTAACAATTTGGAGATTTCAAGGCAAAGCTTTTTAAAATTTTATTTATTTTTAGTTTTCAACATTTCACTTTTATAAAGTTTTAAGTTCTGAATCTTTCCCATCTCTTTTCCCTCCGCCCTCCCCAGACAGCATGAAATCTGATATTGGCTATATGTGTACAATCATATTAAACATTTCCACATTATTTTGTGGTGCTTTTTGTTTTTTTGCGGGGAGGTATTCGAGGTTAAGTGACTTGTCCAGGGTCACACAGCTAGTACAAGTCTGAGTCCAGATTTGAACTCAAGTCCTGACTCCAGGTCTGGTGCTCTAATCACTATGCTACTTAGCTGCCCCAAGACTTAAAACTTTTTTTAAAAATAAAAATCTAGTTTCCTCTCCTGGCTATGTTTCTGACTCTCCAGACTTCACACTTTGATTCAACTGCTTTCTGACCTTCCCATCTGGCCTGAGATCTGACCCTGAAACATCACACCACAATGTCCACCACCTTTTCCCATTGGTGAGCTCCTTCCAGGGCCTCTGTTTTAAAGATGGCACCAGACTGGCCATTCTTCATTTTCTTCCCAGCTGCGCTCCTATCAGTGTTTTACCAGTATGCCCCTTTGAGAGTGACTTTTCTACCACACTTCACCTGCCTCTTATCTACCGTATGAGCAGGAACTTTCTTTTAGCTCAAATCTGTATCCCCAGTGCTTACTTAGCAAAATGTAAGCTTGGTACATAGTAAGGGTTGGGGGTGGGGGAGTGAGAGATAAGGGCTACAATTTTTTAAACAATGAAGACCAGTAAAAATTGTAATACAGGTAAAGGCTGTAAAGATGTGGAATCATCCTGAGATCCACAGTTCTCAGAACCATCAGTATTTAGAAACTTAATTAAAATTTAATCCGTTTCCCAATAATATCTTGACCCACAATCTCAATGTAAGTCATATGGCAGCTAAAAAAAAGGGAATGTAATCTTGGACTTCATGAAGAGTCATAGTTTGCATGAAGAGGGAAGTGAAGATTCCATAGTATTCTTGCCTTTCTCAGACTCCTCTGTAGTGTTCTGTTCAGTACTTGGTACCATGGTTTTAGGAAGAAGACTGATCATCTGGATTATCCTTGAGTCCATGTCATATGAGAACTCTTTGAAGGAAGTAGGCAGGTCTAGCCCAGATCAGAAAAGACTTTGTGGAAAGGGTAGAGGCAGGATTAATGATGCATACCTTAACCTAGAGGTCTGCTGGAAACAGTTTGAACTGACTCTCAAGAATTTTTATTTTAAATTTTCCATGTAAGCATTTATAACTCAGAGATTGGCAAATACTCCAAATCAGGGCATGATTTATTGTTTTGTTGATTGTTTAGACAAAGTCACGGTTAGAGTGTTAGTAAATGTAAATTGTTTTAAATTTTAATTAATTTAATATTAGTACTTTTTGTTGAGATTGGTTGTTAAACATTTACCAGCACACAACTGCCTTCACATTATTAAAGGGCTTTCAAATTTAGAAGATATGAGACTTGTTCTTTTCTGTTTGGTTTCACAGAGCAGAACTAGGAGTAATGGATTGAAACGACAAAGAGGCAAATTTAAACCTGATGTCAGGAAAAATTTTCTAATAATTAGAACTGTCCAAAAGTGTTGCACTGATCAGCCATGGTTAACTCCTAGAAGGGCTTCAAGCAGGGGCTTTGGGTACTTTATATGATGAGGATCCTTTTTGCATGTGAGGTAGTATAATTGATCACCAAAGTCCCTTTCAATTCTCAAATGCTGTGATTCTGTGAATTATCCCTTTTAATTTTTGTTGGAAATTTGTTTTTGCTTTCTTTTTGAAAAAACAATAAATTGTCACTTTTATTAGTTTTTTTAAAACCCTTGCTACATCAATTTAATATTTTTTATTAATTTATTTGTTTTCAGTTTTCTACAATCACTTCCATAAGTCTTAGATTTTCTCCCCACTCCCTCCCTGAGACAGCATGTCATCTTATATGACTTCTACACATACATTCTTATTAAACACATTTTCACATTAGTCATGTTGCATAGACAGATTAAAACGAATGGGAGAAACTGAGAAAAAAACAAAACAAAAAGAGAAAATATTCTGCTTCATTCTGCATTCAAATTCCATAGTTCTTTTTCTGGATGTGGATGGCATTTTGCCTCAAGAGTCCTTTGGGAATGTTTTAGGTCCTTGCATTGCTGTGAAGAGCTAAGTCTACCAGAAAAATTCCTCACACACTGTGGTTTTTACTGGTTCTGCTCCTTTCACTCAGCATCAGTTAACATAAATCTTTCCAGGCCTCTCTGAAGTCTTCCTGTTCATCATTTCTTATAGCACAATAGTATTCCATTAGATTCATATACCACAACTTGATGGGCATTCCCTTGATTTCCAGTTCTTGGCCACCACAAAGAGTTGCTGTAAATATTCTGGTACATGGGGACCCTTTCCTATTTCTGTGATCTCTTGAGGATACAGACAGTCCTAGGAGCAATATTGCTGGGTCAAAGGGTACGCACATTTTTGTAGCCCTTTGGGCATAGTTCCAAACTGCTCTCCATAATGGTTGGATCAGCTCACAGCTCCACCAATAATAAATTGATGTTCCAACTCTCCCACATCTTCTCCAATGATTTAATAGTATGTTTACTTTAAATTTCATTCATCTCTTCTTTGATTTTCAGAATTTCTGATTTGGTGTTTAGTGGTTTTTAAAATTTTGTTACTTTTCTAGAATATTTTGGTTACATGCAATCTGTTCTTTCTCTTGTTGATGAAAGCACTGAAAGATAAATTTTCTTCTTCTGACTTTTTTTTAAGTGAAAATGCTTATATTTTATTTTTTGCCATTACATGTTATAACAATTTTGAACATTTTTTTTGAGCTCCAAATTTTTCCCCTCCTTCCTTTCCTATCCTTCCACTTCACCGAGGAGGCAAGCAATTTGATATAGATTGTACATGTGCAGTCATGCAAAACCTTTTCCTATTATCCATGTTGCAAAAAAAAAAAAAAGAGACCAAAAAAAAAAACCCAATCTAAGAAAAATAGTTTAAAAAAGCATGCATTCAGACTCCATCAGTTTTTTCTCTGCAGGTGAATACCATTTGTCATCAGAATTGTCTTAGATCTTTTTATTGCTGGGAATAGCTAAGTCATTCACAGTCATTCACACTACATTGCAGTTACTGTGTACAGTGTTCTCCAGATTCTGCTCACTTCAGTTTGCATCACTTCATGGAAGTCTTTCCAGGCTTTTCTCAAAGTATCCTGCTCATCATTTCCTGTAGCATAATAGTATTCCATTACATTCATATACCATAACTTGTTCAACCATTTCCCAATTAATGGGTACTCCCTTAATTTCCAATTCTTTGCCACCACAAAAAGAACTACTAGAAATATTTTTGTACATGTACATCCTTTTCCCATTTTTGTGATCTGTTTGGGATAGACCTAGGAGTAGTACTTCTGGATCAAATGGTATGTATAGTTTTATAGCCTTTTGGGTATAGTTCCAAATTGCTCTCCAGAATGGTTGGATCTGTTCACAACTCTACCCACAATACACTAGTGTTCCAGTTTTCCCACATCCCTGCAAACAATTTATTATTTTCCTTTTCTGTTAAATTAGCCAATCTGATAGGTATAAGGTGGTACTGCAGCATTCTTTTCATTTGTATTTCTCTAATCAATAGTGATTTAGAGCATTTTTTCATATGACTAGATAGCTTTGATTTCTTCATTTGAAAACTAACTGCTTGTTTATATGCTTTGACCATTTGTCAAATGAGGAAGGACTTGTATTCTTATAAATTTGACTCAATTCTCTATATGTTTGAGAAATGAGGTCTTTATTAGAGAAACTCACTATAAAAAAATGTCCCCTAGTTTTCTGCTTTCTTTCTAATCTTGGCTGCATTTGGATGTATTTGTGCAAAACCTTTTTAAATGAATGTAATAAAAATTATCCATTTTACTTCCCGTAATGTTTTCTGTCCCATCTTTGGTCATAAACTCTTCCCTTATCCATAGATCTGAGAGGTAAAAATTCTATACTCCCCTAATTTGCCCATAGTATCACCTTTTATGTCTAAATCATGTAGTGTATGGTGTGATATGTTGGTTTATACCTAGTTTCTGCTGAACTGCTTTCTAATTTGCCCTGTAATTTTTCTCAAATAGTAGATTACCCTAGATTACTGTGGTCACTTACTACTACGTATGATGTACCTAATCTGTTCCACTGATCCACCACTCTACTTCTTAGCTAGTACCATATTAGTTTGATGACTGTTATCTTATGTTTGATACCTAAACCAGGAAAGTACTGCTTTGATTGCATCCCATAAATTTTAGTATATTATCTCATTGTTGTCATTGTCTTTAATTAAATTATCGATGAGAGTAAGGTTCAAGCATTGCCGAGCCCTCAGCCCTGAATCTTTTCCTCTGTTGTAAAGTTCTTCATTTCAGACCTCTTATGTGGGATAATTTTCCGTTTTTCTCCCTAATTCTCCCCATGCATCCCTTAATTTTATTTTTTTTTAATCATCCCATCATAGTCAACTCATACCTATGCCCTCTGCCTATGTATATCTAACTGCTCTATTAATGAGAGTTTTAGGAGTTATAATTATCACCTTCCCATATAAGACTATGAACATTTTAATCTTACTGATTCTCTCGTGATTTCTCTTTCTTCTTTACCTTTTTATGCATCTCTTGAGTTTTATATTTGAAAGACAGATTTTCTATTTAACTCTAGTCCTTCTATCAGGGATGCGTGAAAGTTGTTTTGGTTCGTGAGGATTTTCCCACGAGGATTGTGTCCAGTTTTCCTGGACAGTTTATTCTTGGTTGTACTCTTACTCGCCTTCTGAGATATCTTATTCCAAGCGTCCAGCCCCTTAATGCAGAATCTGTTAAATATATTGTGATCCTGACCTTGGTACGACAATATTTGAATTGTTTCTTTCGGGCTGCTTGCAATATTTGCTCCTTTACCTGGGAGCTCTGGAATTTGGTTATAATATTCTTTGGAGTTTTCATTTTGAGATCTTTTTCAGAAGGTGATTGGTGGATTTTTTCAATTTATATTTTACCAAAATGTCTTAGGAGATCAGGGCAGTTTTCCTTGATAATTTCTTGAAATATGATGTCTGTGCCATATTTTTGATCATGCCTTTCAAGTAGTCCAGTAATTCTTAAATTTTCTCTCCTACTTATGATGAAAGGTGCTGTCCATGTCCAGAGAAAGAACTGGTAAAGCCTGAATGCAGATTGAAGATACCTTTTCTTTACTTTCATTATTTTGTCCGTGTTTTCTTTCACAGCATGACTTAGATGGAAATGTGTTTTGCATGACTATACATATATAATTTACATCAAATTGCTTACCTTCTCAATGGAGGGGAGGGGAGAGAGGGACGGAGAGAATTTTGAACTCAAAATTTGAAAAAAGAATGTTAAAATTGTTTTTTACATGTAATTGAGAGGAGAAATAAAACATTAAATTAAACAGGAAAATGAAAGAAAAAAATTTTCTCTCCTTGATCTGTTTTTCAGGTCTGTTGTTTTTCCAAGATATTTCACATTTTCTTCTATTTTTTCATTGAATTGTTTTATTATTTTTATCATTGTTTTATTGTTTCTTGATGTCTCATGGAGTCATTAGCTTCCATTTGCCTGATTCTAACTTATAAGGAATTATTTTCATTTAGATTCCAGGAGCCAAGATGGAGGAGTGATCTGTAATTGCTATCTCCCTCCCCTTGTTGACCTTGACCAGCCCAGAGATTATTTCCTCAGAAAAAACCCTGCAACAGTGGAAACTGCAGAAGGGGTAAACACACTCTCAGTCCATGAGGCTAGAAAGATCGCTATGGAGGGTTCCTCTTGCTGTGGCCAAAGGGGACCAGTGCAGGTTCAAAGCTGTTGCAGACAGTCCCGCCTCAAAAACCAGGTGAAGATGGGGTGAAGCAAGCAATTGCCAATACCAAGACCCCAGGCATGCCTCAGCACCCCAGTGGAACTGGGAAGACACTAGTGCAGAAAGCTGAGCTTGCCTATGCTCTAGCTCAGTAGAGGAGCCTCTAGCATCCAGATACCCCTTCCCCCACACTTAAAGAGCTACCTCCAGGGTAACTGCAGGGAAACCCAAAAAGTCCTAATGGCCTATGCTTTCAAGTACCAGCCAGCTCAGCACCAGGTAAGCTGCAGCATTTAATTTCTAGCTGAAAGAACCAAAGGTCACAACACACAAATCCTCAAGTTTTAGGCATAAGAACTGTGGGAGAGAGGTCACTGTGCCAGAGATGCAGAGATCTACCTTAAAAGCCAGGGAAAAGGTTATTATCATGGCTAAAAAGGAAAGCAGGAAAGAAAAGACCATAGATTCTTTCTATGGGGACAAGGACCAAAACACAAATAGCAAAGACGTCAGCGTTGAGACTGTACTCCCATATGAAACTTCAGAAGGGAATATGAACTGATTGGAAGCACAAAGAGCATTCTTGTAAGACCTGTGGAAAGATTTTAAAACCCAAATTAGAGAAATAGAGGAAAAACTGACCAGTGATTTTAAAAATATGAAAAAAATTCATAGAACAGTTCCTTAAAAAGGAAAATACAAAAACAAAAAAATGAAAATTACTCCTTAAAAGGAACAGTTGGACAGATGGAAAAGGTGATGCAAAACTTAACTGAAGCAAACAATTTGGTAAAAAATATAATCAGGCAAGTAGTAGCTAATGAATCTATGAGACATCAGGAATCAAACAGAATCTAAAGAATGAAAAAATGGAATAACGTGTAAAATATCTAATTGGAAAAACAACTGACCTGGAAAATAGATCCAGGAGAGAAAATCTAAGGATTATTGGTGTACCAGAAAGCCATGATGAACAAAAGAATCTGGACAGTATCATCCAAGGAATCATCGAGGAAAATTGCCCAGAAGTTCTAAATCAAGAGGGCAAAATAGTCATCAAAAGAATCCACCACTCACTTCTTTTCTGAAAGGGATCCCAAACTGAAAACACCAAGGAATATCATTGCCAAATTCCAGAACTGTCAAGAGAAGGAGAAAACACTGCAGGCAGCCAGAAAGAAACAATTCAAATATCGAGGAGCTACAGTCAGGATCACACAAGACCTTGCAGCTTCTACATTAAAAGATCAAAGGAATTGGACAATCTGATATTCTGTAAGGCAAAGGAGCTGGAACTACAACCAAGGATAATTACCCAGCAAAGTTGAGCATAATACTTCAGGCAAGGAGATGGACATTCAATGAAATAAGGGATTTCCAGACCTTCCTGATGAAAAGGCCAGAACGCAATAGAAAATTTGACCTTCAAAGGCAGGTCTCAAGAGAGGCATGAAAAGGTAAACAGGAAAAAAAAAAACAAACAAACTTGTTACGCAATATAGGCAAACTGTTTACATCCCTCTAAGGGAAGATGATACTTGTTAATCTTGAGAATTGTATATTTATTATGAAATGTAAAAAGGATATACATGGAGAGAGGGAGTGGGTATAAATTAAATGATGTGATGATTAACAAATGTGAATTAAGGGTGTGAAGGGATTGTAATGGGAGATGTGAAAAGGAGGAAGCAGATAAAATAATAAATTCCATCACAGGAAGAGGCACAAAAATATATTACAGTAGAGAGAAGGAGGGGAGAGAGATGAGTATTGTTTGAGAGATATTCTCATCTGATTGGATTCAAGGAGGGTACAACAAACTCAGTTAAGTATAGAAATATGACCAGCTCTATAGTCAATAGGAGGAGAAGGGGGAAAGAAAAGGGAGGGGCGGCTAAAAGGGAGGGAAGAAGTAGCAAGGGTAAAGGGAATTAAAAGGAAGGGGGGCTGAAAGAAAGAAGGGAGGACGGACGGAGGCGGTAGTCAAAAATTAAAACTTAGAGAGAACTAAAAGCTTAAACAAGAGGAAAGGGGATGGAGGGAAAGACACAAGAGTAATCATAACTATGGATGTGAATGGAATGAACTCTCCCATAAAACGGAGACCGACAGCAGAATGGATTAAAAGCCATAATCCAACAATATGTTGTTTACAAGAAACACATCTGAAACGGGGGGATACACATGGGGTAAAGGTAAAAGGTTGGAGCAGAATTTATTGTGCTTCAGCTGATGTAAAAAAAGCAGGGGTAGCAATCCTAAAGTCAGACAAAGCAAAAGCAGAAATAGATCTAAATCAAAAGAGATACAGAAGGAAACTATATCCTGCTAAAAGGCATCATAGACAACAAAGCAATTTTATTACTAAACATATATGCTCCAAGTGTTATAGCATCCTGATTTTTAGAGGAGAAGTTTAGGGAGTTACAGGAAGAAATAGACAGCAAAACTATACTAGAGGGGAACCTCAATCTGTCCCTCTCTGAACTTCATATATCTAACCTCAAAATAAATGAAAAAAAATTAAAGAGGTGAATAGAACTCTGGAAAAGGTAGATATGATAGATCTCTGTAGAAAAATGAATGGGGATAGAAAGGAATACATCTTTTTTTCATCAGTACATGGCACATATACAAAAATTAACTGTGTCCTAGGCCATAAAAAACCTCACAATCCAGTGTAGAAAGGCAGAAATAGTCAATGCACCCTTCTAACATCATAATGCAGTAAAACTTATATGTAATCAAAGGCCATGAAAACATAAATCAAAAACTAATTAGAAACTAAACAATCTAATCCTAAAGAATGAGTGAGTTAAACAACAAATTATAGAAAAAATCAACAACTTCATTCAACAGAATGACAATAATGAGACGACCTATGAAATTCTACAGGATACTGCAAAAGCAGTTCTTAGGGGAAGTTTTATATCTTTGAGTGCCTACATGAATAAAATAAAGAGGAAATCAATCAATTGGGCATGAAACTGGAAAAGCTCGAAAAAAACATATTGAAAATTCCCAAGTAAATACCAAATTAGAAATACTGAAAACCAAAGAAGAGACTAATAAAACTGAAATTAAGAAAACTATTAAACTAATAAATAAAACTAGGAGTTGGTTTTATGAAAAAAACAATAAAATTGATAAACCTTTGGTCAGTTTGATTTAAAAAAACCAGGGGGTGGAACCAAGATGGCGGAGTAGAAAGACTCACCTATGCTAGCTCTGAACCCACAGCCCATGGATTTCCTCTAAAAAGAACTCTCAACAAATTCTGGACCAGTGGAAGCCACGCAGCAACACAGTGAAGGAGATTTCCATTCCAGAGCCCTGAAAAACCGACCTCAAAGGTCCATCGTGCACCTGACGCAAGCAGACCCCTGGCCTGGCCACGCGGCACTGAGAGGAGCAAGCAGATCCAAGCAGGCTTCAGGGACGGAATCTCCAGCGGCTGTGAAGGTCCCTCCACCCACAGACTCACAGGTCAGTGAAAGAGACGTCTGGATGGGCTGAGAGGGGAGCGGGATGTCTCCATGACTCGGGCCCCCTCGAGAGGCAGCAGCAGAGGCAGCGGGCGGTCAGAGGCTACCAGAGCAGGCAGGAGCTCAGCAGCAGCTCCATTACAGAAGGTCTCTGCATAAACCCCCTGAGGGAACTGAGCCTGGGAGGT
>JAQQSK010012899.1:0-11688 GCA_028658325.1 Potorous gilbertii | reverse complement strand
TATATTCTCTAGTATTTTTATTTTGTTCAATATTTCCCAATTACATTTTAATCTAGTACTACTGCAGTCAGTATTGGTGCAGGCTATGGTACAGTCAGTAGGCAAGTTTGACACCTGTGCTCTTGCTTACCCCCCACCTAGACAAGAATCCTCAGCCCAGCATCCCAGACAAGTGATCGTCCACCTTGGTTTGATGGCTTCTTTTGACCATCTTGAGTCCCTATATAAAACAAGGATATTTGTATTTATACTGCCTCCTTCAGAAAAGGTTGTTGTGAAAGAAGCACTTTTTGTAAAGTCTAAAGTACCAGAAAGATATGAACTGACATCATTTCTGTAACCTAAGTTTAGGCCTCACTGACCCAAGTCAACTTCCTAGGGCATACTTCTTTTATTTTAAGGGCAAAGACATTTTGAACTCTTGAGAAGTACATAAAAAAGAGACCAGGGAGCCCTAAATTTCCTAAAATGTGTCATTAAGCTACAATTTGTCTAGAAAATATAGCTTGTGGTCTGGATTGCCTCTGTAGAGAAAGAATGGAAAAAGGGAAAGAAAAATGCCCTGGAATTGGATAGGGAACAGATCAGAAAGGGAAGGTCCCTAAGCTCAGAAAACCAAAAAGCTTTGGAGTGAAGACTGTTTTCCTTTGGACATGACTTGGAGTTTCCCCTTTTCCTATTTTTAAATTTCTCTGGGCCTTGAGGGCAGAACCTGTCTTTGCTATTGCTCCAGGAACTGCCATAGTTCTTGGCACATAGCAAATGCTTAATAAATACTTTTTCATTCACCCCTATTACTTCCTAATCACTCAGCCCACTAATTCTCCTCTTCTTCACTATGCAAATGCAAATGCTTCCGTTATTTCCATTACCTTCAAAATCAGAAAAATTCAACCCACCAAAAGTTACCACCAAAGTTTACAAGCGAAAACCTCATTGCTTACACATATACCTTCCTTTTGAAGAAGTGGAAACTGAGATCCAAGGAAGAGAAGGTCCATAGACAGAGTTAATGACAGAGTCAGAGCTAGAACCTAGGTCTCCTAAAATCCAGACCAGGTGTCTTCTCGCTGGTATAATGTTGCCTCCCCATCTATTTCTCGGCCATTGTCAGAAGCAGAGAGTAGGGCACAAAAGGAATGGCTCCTAACTCAAGGAGAAAAGGTATATAAAGGAAATGTTCATTGTCTGCTATGCTACTAGAAAGGTAGACCTAGGTAAGTTCAATGATGACTAGCCAAGGGGCAACAGGGTGCTAGACACACTAAAAGGAGAGTTAGACACTTGAAAATGATCAATATCTACCATGCACAATCCCTACTATGCCTCCTATTCATCATTGTTCCTGGATATGCACTGCCCCACTCAAGGAGGCCAATGCCAATTTAGAAATGACTGAATGTACTACCATATAAAAGAAGTTAAACAGCAGTAGACTAGACAACCAATCCATTCTTGTGGTGGATGGGTAAAGCCCTAGGCAGAAACAAGTTGATAGTCTCTGTAGGTCCCAGTCAGCCCTGACCAACATAGGCACCATCGTTTTGTTTTCGGTAGACAAATTTCCAGACACAATCTTGTATCCTACTCCTCACATGACCATCATTACAATCATTCAGAATGCACTTTCACAACTAAGTTTATAGTCCACTGAGTATTGGTACTAAATAAGGGATTCTACAGAAGTCATATGGATGAAATCCAACAGATTTGGCAGTTACCAAGAATGACAGTTACTACATAAGGAGTTCCTCCTTAAAGGCTTCAGTTTCATTGCTTCTGATTTTTTTATATGATTACCATGATGATTTCTCAAAGTTACTTCCTTTCTCTGGGCCTCATTTGCCTATCTATAAATTGAAGGGGTTGGATTTGATGATGTCCAAGCACTTTTCTGCCTCTAACATTCTATGATTTTAACTTACTTTCTTTTCAGCTATCTATAATGCAGAGACTTGTTCACAGAATATTATGTCCATATATTTTCCCAGGTAAACTGTAAGTTCGTCAAGAGTAGAACTCTTTGACTTCACTTTGATATGAAGAGGGCTGGGTATAAAGTTGGTAAACAGCAAAGACTTGCTGAAAGAAAATGTCTTCTCAATTGCTATCTGTATTGCCTCCCAGAGAAAGCTCAAAATCCTCTCAATTCAAAGTTTTCTACAACTTGATCATCAGTTCACCTACCCAGCCTTATCCTGTATTTTGTGTACTTTTTGTGCACTTTTTTTTTGGTGCACCATTTTGTGCAGTTGATACACCAACTGAACTAGACAACTCTCTACCCTCTGAATATGCCTAGCATTTCTATGCATTTGACTGTGTTGTTCTTAGGCCTGGAATGCCCTCCCTTTCCTATCATCTAACAAATTCTTATCCATTCCTTAAATCTCAAATGTCGCTGAGTCTCCAAAGACTTCCCTGACCTCCTAAGCCATTGTAGTCACCTATGCGTGGCCAGACTAGTACCTTCCAGGCAATTTCAAGTGGTCAAAGAGGTGAAGAAAAGATAGAGGAGTATGAGAAATTCTAAAGTGATTTAATTATCTCTAAATGATCTGTTGCCCTTTATTTCTTCCTTCCCCATTCTTCTCATTGTTCACTATTTGTACTTCTCCGAAATGCCTATCTTGAAATACTATGTGTTATAACTATCTGAGTTTGCATCAGCCTCTTTCTGGATTATAAGCCCCATGAGGGCAGGAATCATAACTTATCTAAACCTTGTATGGAGTTCCGTGTCCTGTATACAAAATATGCTTAACATCATTTGCATTTGTCACATTATATTAAAGTTATTTTCCAGAATGATCTTCTCATAGCCCTCATTCACATTGGCTACTCTTGTATTAATCCCCCCACTCATCTTTCCCTTCTACCTTCATCTGCAATGGACCCCCCCATTACCAGAAGCTTCCAGTGCATCATGTAATAACATAAAACTGTTTCTCTTTTCAAAAAACTGAAATGCTCCAAAGATGTAAAGGGTGGATTCCGCTTGTGTGGCTATAATCTTAGAAAACATCTGCTACATTTGTGTGGCAAATGAAGTCTCTTTAGAATACAGCCTTTGATTTTGGTAAAAGACAAATCAGGCCACGTGTTTTTGTTCTGAATGCTTCTCATCACAGGAGGAAATTTTCTGCAGCTTAGAGTCTGAATGTATGAAAAAATGGATTTTTTTTTAAACAAAGAGTTTTTGCTTAAGAATCAACAAGACTCCTAAAAGTGATGAAACTGGTTCTCTGTTCCTGTCCCCCTCCCTTCTTTTCTCATCTTTCTTCAGCTATTTTAAAGGGGCTTTCCCTAAAGCCAAGGGGTCACCTCAGTTACCATTTTAAGACCCGAGGCTTGGCAGCTCTCAGAGCCTCCAAGCCCAGAGCCAGAACCTGTCATGACTCCTGTTGTCCAGTACCTTCACATCAAGCTTCTCAAAGGTTGTGGAGCTGCTTCTTTTCAAACATCCCCAAACAAAATGGATATGAGGAGACCTGTCCCCAGGAGCCAAGTCCTCTTCATTCCATTTGGTTCTCCTCATAGGAGGAATGCAGGACATTGTGGCCAGTTTCTTGGATCAGCAAAAGTCACTTTTTGTAAGAGAGATCATCACCAAGGTCATTTATTAAGGACCTACTTATGCTTATAGAAATTAGTGCATTTAAATCTGTATCTGTTCTCTTTGAACAATTATACATAGGATCTTCTTGTATCTCCATCATAAACCAGGGTACACTAGCACTCATGGTCCAGTAGAAAGGACACTCCTCTGGAGTCAGAGGATCTCGGTTCAAAACTCACCTTAACACTTACAACTGGTATGACCTTGGACAAGTTACTTAGCCTCTCTGAGTATCAGCTTCTTCACCTGTGGAGAGAGTGGGACTAGATGGCCTCTTAGGTCCCAATCAGCCTAAGATCCCAATGTAAAGTTATGATAATATCCCATAAATATAATCTAGACCAAGAATGATTATCCAGGGATTCATGGGCACTCAAGGAGTTAGTAGATAGATTTCAGCAGGTCTGGGATTTTAAAAAAATATTTTGATGACTGTATTTCAATGTAACATGTCATTTGTACTGTACTTTATGTATTTAAAAACATTAGGGCAGATAGGTGGAACAATGGATATTGTCAGGCATGAAATTAGGAAGATTCATCTTCCTGAGTTCAGATCAGACCTCAGACACTTACTAACTGTATGACCTTGGGCAAGTCACTTAACATTGTTTGCCTCAGTTTCCTCATGTGTAAAATGAGCTAGAGAAGGAAATGGCAAATCACTCCAGTGTACTTTTCCCTCGCAAAAATTCAAATGTAGTCCCAAAGAGTTGGAAATGACTCAACAAGTAAACAGCAAGATTAAAAATATTATTCTGAGAAAGAGCCCATAGGCTTCACCTATGGACTGCCAAAGGGAACTGTGTCACAAAAAGAAATGTGAAACTGCTTATTTATACTGCTCATTTAAACTTACTTAAACTGCTCATCATACAATTTTACATTTCCACTGTGTTGTAAGGTTTACACAGTACTTCACATAGCAATCAGTCCCCAGCATTTATTGAACCCTTACTGAATGCCAGGCACCATGCTACACCCTGGGAGTACAAAAACAAAAATGAAATAGGCCCTGCTTTCAGGGAGCTTTTATGCTCATTTGGAGATAATTTGTACATCTACAAAAGCCCTAGGCCTTACAGGCTATCAGTATTAGCATCCCCATGATAGAAAATTAAGGCATGGAGAGGTTAATCAACTTGTCCACCATAGTCATACAACTAAGTATCTGAGGCAGGAACCAAACCCAGGACTTCCTGATTACAACTGCAGGACTCTGTCTTCTATGACCTCCAGGATTTCTATGTCTAACCCAAGTCTTCTGACTTTTTCCAATAGATGATTTTGCCTTTTTCAGTGTATTCCTTCCCCTTCTAACTCTTCCAGATTCACTCACAAGGAAGGCCCTTGAATTATTTGGGCTTGTTCTACTGCCCTTCCAGACGTGGCTACCACAGAGACTCTAACTCAGATTCAAATCAAAGGTGTATGATCTCATTCTTATATTTCACAAACCCTGAGAATAAAGCACAAGCTCCACAAGAGAACCTGGCAGCTTTGTCAGATCCACAATGGCATCTATGGAGTTGGCCCCACACAAGGAATCTCAGTTGTGATCAGATCAGGACACTGAGAGGCCCATTTCTCCTACTTTCTACTTGAGTAACTTTAGAAAAGCCCTTAAAATTCTCAGCAGCTAGATGGTGCAGTGGATAGAACACTGAGTCTGGAGTCATGAAGGCTTGATTTCAAATGGAGCATCAGATACTTCCTAGCTGTGTGACCTTGGGCAAGTGACTTAAATTTCTGTTTGCCTTAGTTTCCTCATCTGTAAAATGGGGATAATTATAGAACCTACCTCCCAAGGCTATGGTGACGATCGAATGAGATTTGATAGCTTAGTACAGTGCCTGGCACATAGTATTTATAAATGTTAGTTATTATCATTCTTCCGCGGACCCATTTTCATCCTCTGTAAAATAAGGTAAGTTTGACCCCACTTAGATTGGTGGGGTCAAACTCAAATAGAAATGGGAGCCACTCAATTATGCACAAAAATCCCTACCTACGTCATACTGAATTCACTTTAAAATGTAATGTTATCTATGCTTTATTTATTATTATAATTCATATAATTATATTATATAATTAATATAATGTTAGTATTTAAATATTTCCCAAATTCACTTAATCTGGTTAGAATCACACTTGGGACTGTTGTGGGTCACATGCGGACTGCCCACTTGTTGTCTGCCCTATATCTGACACCTCTGAACTAGAAGATCTTGAAAGTATCTTCTCACTCTAAATCCTATGATTCCATGATGGTACCACCCACACTGCCCTCAGCCCTGACTCTTACAAAGGAACTGAAAGAAGGCAAAACCCAATAGCCCAAACCTTAGCCTTTCCCACTGACGTCTATCTGCATCTCTCCCTTCTAATGAAATGAAGTGAAAAGTCTATTCAATCAACCAATAAGCATTTTATTAAGGGCCTACTATGTTCCAGGCACTGAGGCTAAGTACTGTGGTTACAAAGACAAAAGCAAAATATTCTTTGTCCTGTAGGAGCTTACCTTCTAAGAGGGGAAACAATATGTACATATAGGAGTACACTCCAAAGAGAAATCAAATGAATCCAAGGCAATGCCTACATTGATGAATGAATGATGGAACTGGTGAATGAGGGGGAGAGGGTTGAGTCAAGAAAGACTCTATGTAAAAGGCAGCACCTGAGCCATGTCCTAAGAGTAGCTAGAGATTCCAAGAGGAAAAGATGAGGAGGGAATGCCTTATAGTCTTAGGAATACCCTGTGCAAAGACATGAAAACACAAGTTAGACACCCACTTTTTCTAAATATCCATATGACTACCCCTGTGAGTATTTTATATTTCTCTAACTCTGCAAGTGTATCTAGATAGTCACTAAGTGGTTTATATCAATTCAATTAAATAACCACTATAATTTGAGAAGGGAAGTGTGATCAGTCAAATTAGTAACAGAATAGAATTGACTATTTGCCCAAATTCAGTTCATTTATTCATTCATACAACAAACATTTATTAAGCACCTACTGTGTGCAAAGCACTGTGTTAGGGATTAAGAGAGAGACAAAGTTTATGTACAACACAGTCTTACAGGAAGATGTAATACAAACACAGTCATATACTGGTATTGTCGATCTCTAGTAGCAAGACTGATAAATTCCAGGAATTTATAGGAAGTGATAAAAGGGCCAAGAGAGAGATAGGTAAGAAAGAAACTGGGAACCTCTGGGACTCTCAAAAAAAGTAGTGATTTCACTATCTCTAAATGAATGAATGAATGAAACATGTATTAGGTTCTTACTATGTGCAAAGCACTGGACTAAGTGCTAGAGACACAAGTAGAACAAGTCCCTATTTGCAATGAACCTCCATTCTAATGAGAGAGACAATAACATGGAAAATGTCAGCTGCAAGGCAAATAGAAATGTCCCATAGTCCTTAGGGTGCAGCAGCAAAGCAGATAGCAGTGATTCTTCTTTAATGTCATTTCCACTGATAAAATCATATCAGTTTCTAATGTTGAACAAAAGTGTCAAGGACTTGGGGACAAGAACTTTCTTTTCTGCGTTTTCATTCCCAGGCTACCTCCACAGGGGTTGCTTTCCAGAGTAATGCCTGAGAGCACTGGACTGGAAGAACTACTATTCCAAAAGTTCTTGGGTTCAGATTCCTGAGCTGTTACTCTCTGCATCCAAGTGGAGATGGTGGTGAAGGTGATGGAAGTGGTCCTACTTCCCCGCTGCATGCTGCCTCCTTTCTCTCCCTCATGATGCCTTCCCTCCCCTCCGCCCCACCCCATTCCCCTCTTTGACTAGGCTATTATGCCTGCCCTTGTAGTGGCAATTGGTTGGGAATTGGTGAAAGGTACAGGAACAAACATTTATTGAGAACCTTTTACACGCCAGGCATTGTGCTAAGTGTTTTACACAGAATACCTTTTGATCATCACAATGACCCTGGGATGTAGGTGCTGTTACTAGTCTCATTTGAGGAAACCAGAGGTTAAGTGACTTGCCCAAGATTACATAGGTGGTAAGTGACTGAGGCTAGATTTGAACTCAAGTCTTCCTGACTCCAGGCCCAGCACTCTATCCACTGCACCCCACCTAATAACTGGTGCTGTTGGCTGACTGTCCATAGAAGTTGCTACTCCAATAATGGTTGTGAGGGCTGGGCTGGAACATACAGCATTAACATCCTGGAGGGAGATGAGGAGGGAAAAAAAATCATTGAAGCCAATAAGAGGGAATTTATGAGTTATAGGGGAAAAATAATAGTTGCTATTTGTTGGATTCTTTAAGGGAGGATTCCATCCTATAAACTTGTGGGAAACCTGGCATTTTCAGGGAAGTGCACATTTCCAGACCCAGGCTCCAAGGCAAGAGAGACTGAAGTTGGTAATAGTTTGACGGCCCATTTCAAATTGGCAGTTCATTCGATCCCCTTAGCAGTAAGAGCCAACAATCCAGGGTATGTTTTTTTCCTGAATGGACCAGATCTAAGTATCATTCTCTGATAAACATACTCATAGAAAATGGTAGACAAGTATGACACAACAGTGAGAGTCCTGGGCTGGGGGGATTTTTAGCTTCTTTTGCGCCATGGATTCTGTGGCAGTCTAGTGAAGTCTATGGACCCAGTCTCAGAAGAATGCTTTTAAAGGCTTAAATTGAAGACATGGAAATACAGAGGAAACCAATTATACTGAAATACAATTACATATACATATTTATAATATATATACACATATATACATATATATACACACACATACAAACTCATGTGTATGTATATACATACATATATATGTGTATGTATATTATATATAATATACAATATATGGTGATATATAATACAAACATGTAATTGACACATAAATTATATATAATATATTTTGTTATGTGTGTTATATATATGTGCATACATATATGTGTCCATGTGTGTGCATATACCATGCCCTAATCATAGATGTGCCACTAACTTTCAGTTAAGTACCATACCTCTTCTCTTTGGGTCTCAATTATCCCTTTGTAAATGGTTGGGTTAAACTACATGATCTGTAATATTCATTCCAACTCTACCTTTCCGTTCTTCCATGAAATTAACTTTTAAAATTCTGATCTAGTTTCATGTTATTGTAAGAAGCATTTCTTGATGGAGAAATATAATGGTTTTGTAAACCAAGCCAATTCTCCAAAAGAATGTGTGCCCTCTGTCTCTGGTAGTGGATTAAATCAGAGAAAAGTCAACTAGTTACTATCTAGTTACCAAACTCATCCTCCATATTGGTGAAGACACTTCAAAATTGGGGGTTGAGAGATGGCCTGTAGGTTAATTTCATGTGAGAAGGAAGTAGACAGCTAAAACAAACTTTTAAAAATTTAAGACCTCAAAAAGAAAATTGCTCTGCTCCTGTAACAATCAGTGATCTGCTGTAATTTATGCTGATTTATACTAGACAGCTAGATGTTACAGTAGATATAAGGTTGGTCTTGGAATTTGGAATACCTGAGTTCAAATCCTGCCTTACCTGCTTCCTAGGTTTGCTAACCTTGGACATGTCATTTAAACTTTCTCAGTCTCAGTTTCCTTATTTGTTAAATGGGGATGATAAGAGCACTGACCTCCGAAGACTGTTGTAAGAACTAAACAAGATAATGTATTTAAAGCCCTTAGCAAAACTTAAAACATCTTATAAAGAAAATAAGAAAATAACCATCATCACTCCTTGCAGGAAGCCATCCCTGGAATCTCCCCATTTAGGGCCTTCCCTCTGAGACCTCTCCCAGCACTTTGTTTCCACCTTTCCACGGTATTTATGGGATCACAGACCTACCACTGAAAGGAGGCTCAGCAACCATCTAGTCCACCTCCCACATTTGAAAATAGTCTAACTGAGGCCCAGGGATTAGGCCCAAGGTCACATAAGTAATATAATCCACAGAGACCAGACTTGAACTTTTAGGTCCTGTCTTTCTGCTGGGCTATGCTGCATATTATGCTCATGGGTTTGTGTCCTTTCTCCCAAACACAATGAACTCCTTAAACTCATGTGGAAAGCCAAGGACTTTCCTCGGTCTCACGATCAGCACCCCGTATAAGGCTCAACACACCACTGTTGTCAGAGAGAATGGAGAGATACATGGGCCTTTACCTCACACACAGAGCTGGGCCTTCAGGTTCTGGGCTCAGGCCCACTCATGGCTGGAGGTCAGGGCACTTGGAAACCTCATTACTGAAGTATTCTTGCTATTGGAACCAGGAAACTGTCAAACTATCAAAGATAAATTGATACTGATTTCCCCACTGTCCCTGTTGAATTGAGCAAATTCCATTTATTGTCTTGGAGGACCGCTTGCCAGTAATTTCTTGCTCTGTGTTTTCCTCTTGAGAACTTTGACATCATCATCTCCAGCCTGCAGCTTCATAATCACACTGGCCTGCCCCTGCCTCTCTCCTCCTTTCCAAGAGCATATGCTTTTTTTTAATTGCATCCCAAAGGCCAAGGGGAGAAGACGTGCCTTTCTCATTGTGAACTTCCCTTTCTATTAATAAAAATATCAATAATAGCTAACAGTTATATAACGTTCACTACATGCCAGGCATTGTACTAACTACTTTACAAATATTATTTCATGTGATCCTCACAATAACTCCTGGAGGTGGATACTATTATTTTATAAATGAGAAAACTGAGACAGAAAGAGGTCAAGCAATTTGCTGAGGCTCACGTAGCTAATGAGTATCTGAGGTCAGATTTGAACTTGGAACTTTCTGACCAGCACCCTATCCACTGCACTACTGTTTAATAGCCTAAGCTTGTTTCTGCATGTGCAGGAGAAATGGAGAATTTGGTGTGAATTGTCTGGATAAGTGAACTCTATTTCTCACCTCATTGAGCATTGCAGACTATAAATGGGCTAGCATTATAACACTAAAGTTTGTTAACTTGGAGGGGATAGAAAAGTCTCACACTGGCAACCTGTCAAACATGTACAGCAGACCTGAACACCCAATAGGTATCTGTTCAATGAAACAGAATTCTCAGTAGCATACCATTGAGTTTCCTAGAAGGGATCTCCTTTATAAGGTTCAGTGCTCCCAATGTGTCCAAGAGGCTACACTGACTTTAATATTTCCAAAGATCTCTAATATCATTAATGTACATAGTCACTTCCCCCCATCTCCATCAGGGCAAATTCCTCCATACACTTAGGCATGACTCTGGAGAAAACCCTAGTGGAGACCTGTGGAGTGGAAAGAGCCACGTCTTAGGGTGTGGAAGGGGCAAGTCTGGAAAAGAGGCTATCTGTCTGATGCCAAAACAGCCATTCATCCCAGGGAAGACATCAATCAAGCCAGGTATTTGGCAGCATGTGAACCCCAAAGAGGTTCCTGGAATTTTCACTTTTCAATTGGCATTTATGCCAATGGTCTCTGCTTGGTTCATCTAACCACAAACTGCTATGTAGGGCAAGTCAGTTTGGCAGGGGAAGCTGGCATAACAAGGTACACACCTACCAACCAATGAAAGGACCCATTACGAGATGCCCTGAACACTGGAAGCCCCCATGGGTCTCTTTAGCTCTTCTCAGGCCCCAACCCAGAGAGTCAACATTCCCCACAAGCACAGAAGGAGGGAGGAAAAGGAAAGGAGGAGAGAGAAACGGACAGACAGAGAGAGAGAAAGATGTGAAGAGCTAAACAGAGAGAAAAAGTAAAAGACAATGAGACAAACAGTCAGAGGAAGAGATGGAGACAGGAGAAATCTAAGAGACTGAGGAGAGAGATGGGGAAGAGACAGAGAGACAAGAGAAGACAGAGAGACAGAGGAAGAACCAGAGAGACAGGCAGAACTTTCCTAACCCAGGTTTTATAACTTGGCTTCATTCAAAGACATCTGATTCTGTCATTCTCCACTCTGTAGGTTCCTGGATGTTGACAAAGCCAAACAGTTTCTGTGGTTGCGATTACCCTGCATCGTGGAACCATCTCCAATGTCTCATTAAGTGAAAAACATGTGAATACAACCACATACAATACCAGCTACACCCGCGCTGCACGGTGTCTCTGCCT
>JAQQSK010012898.1:0-11689 GCA_028658325.1 Potorous gilbertii | reverse complement strand
AAAAAAAATAGAAGATAATGTGAAAATGTGTTTTCATTGGAAAAACAACTGAACTGGAAAATACATCCAGGAGAGACAATTTTAAAAATATGGGACTACCTGAAAGCCATGATCAAAAAAGACCCTACACATTATCTTCCATAAAATTATCAAGGAAAACTGCACTGATATTCTAGAACCAGAGGGCAAAATAAATATTAAAAGGATCCACCAATCACCTGCTGAAAGAGACATGAAAAGAAAAACTCCTAGGAATATTCTGGCCAAATTTCAGAGTTCCCAGGTCAAAGATAAAATATTGCAAGCAGCTAGAAAGAAACAATTCGAGTATTGTGGAAACACAATCAGGATAATATAAGATCTGGAAGCTTCTACATTAAGGGATCAAAGGGCTTGGAATAGGATATTCCAGAAGTCAAAGGAACTGGGATTAAACCCAAGAATCACCTATCTGGAAAAACTGAGTATAATACTTCAAGGGAATGTCATTCAATGAGAAAGAGGACTTTCAAGTATTCATAATGAAAAAACCAGAACTGAATAGAAAATTTGACCTTCAAAGAGAAGAATCAAGAGAAGCATGAAAAGGTAAACAGGAAAGAGAAATCATAAAAGACTTTCTAAAGCTGAACTGATTACATTCCTACATGGAAAGATAATATTTGTAACTCTTGAGACTTTTCTCAGTATTTGGGTGGGTGGAGGGATTATACACACACACACACACACACACACACACACAGAGAGTACAGGTTGAGTTGAATCAGAAGAGATGATATCCATAAGAAAATAAATAGAAATTAAGGGATGAGGGAGGAAAGTACTGGGGTGAGAAAGGGAGAAATGGAATGGGACAGGCTGTAACTCATAAAAGAGATAAGAAAAATCTTGTTCAATGGAGGAGAAAAGGGAGAAGGGGAGAGGGGAAAAGTGAAGCTTACCCTCTTCACATATGACTTAAGGAGGGAATAACATGCTCATTAAATTTTGTATAAAAATCTTTCTTACATTTCAGGAAAGAAGGGGAGGAGGGGACAAGTGGAAGGGCAAATGGGAGAAGGGAGTACCTAGAAGTAAACACTTTTGGGAAGGGACAAAGTCAAATGAGAGAATAAAAAAGGGGGGGACAGGGTAGGATAGAGGGCAATACAGTTAGTATTACACAACATGATTATTATGGAAATCCTTTGCAAAATGACATATATATAGCCTGTATTGAATTGCTTGCCTTCTCAGTGGGAATGGGTGGGGAGGGAGGGAAGGAGAGAAGTTGGAACTCAAAGTATTAGAGATGAATGTTGAGAATTATTATTGCATATAATTGGGAAATAAGAAACACAGGTAATGGAGTATAGAAATTTATCTTGCCCTACAAGAAAAGAGAGAAGATGGGGATAAGAGAAGGGTGGGGTATGATAGAAGGGAGGATACATTGAGGGAAGGGGCAATCAGAATGCAAGGTATTATAAGGTAGGGGGAGGGGAGAGATGGGGAGAAGAATTGGAACTCAAAATTTTGTGGAAATGAATGTTGAAATCTAAAAATAAATAAATACAATAAAAAAATACTAGTAACTCAAAGTCATCATTGTATATCAAGGGTTCTTGATCTGTGGTCCCTGAATTTTATTTCAATTTTTTGATACCTGTGGTATAGTGAATCATATAGTTTTAGAGACAGGAAGACCTAGTTTCAAATCCTACCTCAGACATTTACATGTTATATGATCCTAGGAAAATCATTTAACTTCTTTGTTCCTCAGTTTCCTAATCTTTTAAAATGAGGGGATTAACTTCAATGATCTCTAAGGTTCTTCCCAACTATCTAAGTCTATGATCTCTGCTGCCTTGTGTCCCTGTGAACTTCCTCATCTCTTGACCTCAGTTCTCTGCATAGAAAATGGAATTAATAGCATCCACCTCCCCCATCCTCCCCTTCTCAACTCAGATAGGAACTTGAATAAAAACAAAACTGGTTATTGTCTGTGACAAAAGGAAAAGAAGAGTAGGTTGAGGAAGTCCTGCAGAAAATCAGGAGAGAAGAAGAAACAGCACAATTCCATTCCAATCTTTTGATGCCTCTTCTACCCAAAACCAGGCACCAGATATTAAGGAGGCTTGTTCAGTCTTTTTCATTTGTGTAAAATTCTCTGTGACTCCATTTGGGGTTTTCTGGACAAAGACACTGGAGTAGTTTGCCATTTCCTTCTCTAACTCATTTTACAGATGAGGAAACTGAGGCAAACAGAGTTAAGTAATTTGCCCAGGTCACACAGCTAGTAAGTGTCTGAAACTGGATTTAAACTTAGTAAGATTAGTCTTTATGAGTCTAGGCCCAGCCCTCTATCCACTGCACCACCTAGTTTGCGCACAGAACATGCTACAGGAAACAAAAATTAAGTAAAGATTAATAAATTGGATATACCTAAAGAAGGAAAAGAAAGGTGTATCCATTGGGGCTGAAGTCCATCAGACCAACAGCAAATGGGGCTGTACACTTCTGCGTTTAAATTTCAAAGAGCAATGATTTTGTTGGTGTGAGCAATCACACCCTTTCCCTGACTTAGTAATTACTACTCTTCATGAATAGTTCTGGTTTTAGAAAAAACTCATTAGCCAATGGCCCATCTTCCAATGAGGGCAAGGACTGCCAATTGGTTTAACTTTTCGTTTGTAATCTCAAGGCAAAGCACAGTGTCTAGCACATAGTATCAATGAATCAATCAATGAGCATTAACAAAAAGTCTCTGCGCTAGGCACAGTTTTAGGTGCCAGGGATTCAAAAACAAAGAATAAAGTGATCCCTGTTCTCAAAGAGCTTACCTTTTAAGGACTGCTTAATAATAAGCATTTCATAAATGCTTGTTGACTTAATGATTGACTGTCCTGGGGTACAGAGGACTGAAAAAGTAGCCATAAACCATAATAATGGTGGACCACAGAACATCAATTGAGAGTGTAGGGGGATGTGACCATAGATCAGAGGAAGTCTTCATGGGTCTACCTAAGATGGAAGAGTTTTAGGGGAGATGGGAAGTGTTCTCAATAAAGTTGAGAAAAAGAGTACCCCATAAAGACAATAGGCACCCTGGTAAGTGTTTTACAGGATCTGTGACAGCATTGGCAAACATCAAGCTAAGGTTTTTGTTTGCTTAAATTGGGGGAAAGGAGGAGCATTAATGCCCCTAATGCCAGGAAGATTGATGGCCTCATCCAAAGAGGAGAGAAGGAACAACCCAGAATTGGAAGCTCTCAGCATTGTTGTATTCAGACTGTGACCTATCTGCAGGGATTTTACTTTGATGACCAACAGCAGTGGCTGATAGAATGAAACACAAGGCCCCAGACTGTGCAGTAAAAGAACTGAAGATCACAGATAGCTTAGTCACCTTAACAGAGGAAGTGGGATGGGTTTGCTAAAGTAGCGCAAATCTTAACATCCACCAATTTGTCTGTCTCAGCAGTGGGATAGTGTGGCGTAAGGGAAAGAGCTCTGGCTAAAAACAGGAGGAAGACGTGACTTTTATTCCTGTTTGTGCCACTGATTTGCTGTGTAGCCCTGGGCAAATCAGGACAGTTTTGTTTTTCATTCATTGCAGTCTGATTCTTTGTGACCCTATTTGGGATAAAGATACTGGAATGGAGTGTTCATTTTACAGATGAGGAAACTGAGGCAAACAGGGTTAAGTGACTTGTCCAGGATCACACACCTAGTGTCTGAGACCAGATTTGAACTCAGGAAAATGTGTGTTCCAGGCTCAGTGCTCTACCCACTTGGCAACCTCGCTGCCTGAAAGGGATGCTAGAGGCCATAAAGTCAAACCCCAAGCAGAGTGATCTGCCCAGGGTCTGACAGCTAGTACTTGTTCAAGGTCAGATTTAAACCCATCTTCCAGATTTCAATTGTAGACTTGGTCTACAATTAATGAAGCATTTATTTTATATAAGCATGTATTTTAAAAAAGTATTTATTAAACATTAACTAAGGGTCAGACTAAGAGCTATGTACTAAAGGCTGTAAATTAAAAAGTAAAAACAAAGATAGCCCCTGTACTCAAGGAGTTTATATTCTAATGAGGAAGGGAGGGGCACTTTGGCCCAGATGGTGGTAGTGATGACAAAGGAACCACAAGGCAATATCCTTTCCTGGAACAATGGTCGAGTTTATCTGGTTCATAGTTGCAGAATTGGAGGGGAGTGGGGAGAAAGGAGTACAAGGGTAGCAAAATGGCGACTGAGGTTTAGGAGGAGGTAAATGGAGAGAAGAAAGTGAAGGGAAGCAGAAAGCTGGGGTTGTCAGGTAAATAGTAGCCAGGGTGAAGAAATAACCAAACAGGTGCAGAATTTCTGCCAGGACATAAATTCTTCTAGGATAAAAGTTTCTAACTTGGAGTACCTGAACTGTGATGGAAAATGTGTGTGTGTGTGTGTGTGTGTGTGTGTGTAAAACTTTGTTTTCACTAACTTCTAACTGAAATTTAGCATTTCCTTCAATTATGGATGTAGGCGACAAACCACAGTGCTATCAACAGTATGTGTCACTTTATCACCAATAGAAATCACAGGATTTGGGGGGTTTTTATATCACATTACAGTCATTAAAGATATCTTAAAATATTATTATTTATGCTCATTACTTTGAAATGGCTGTATTTATTAGACCTGCCACAAGTTATATTAATATATCACAATTTTAAAATATTTTGATAAATATATTTTTATGTCACTAGTTTCCTCCATCATCTTAAGTATTTTATTTTGCACACTTAAACACATTATTCTGAGAAGGGATCCATGGATTGCCAAAGGAATGCATAACATAAAAATAGTTAAGAAGAACTTCTCTAGCTTATGGTGTCTGGTTTGAACTATGGAAGTCCTGGACTGAAAAGAAGTTTTCAAGTCATATTTTCTAAGGTCTCTTCCAGCGCTGATGTTCTGTTTTCTATAATTCAAAGTATGTAGAGTAGAAGATCAAATAGTTTGTTTGATCTGAATTCCCAACCCAAAATATATTTGCAAACGCCTTCAATGAAGCCTAAATTTCTACTCTTAATTATTGTTTTGGCTTAAGGCATTGAATATCTCTGCGGAAATTGCAGCCCTATGATATAGAAATAGTAATCCATCAACCTACTGATTATCTATTAACACTGAACCAGGGATACTGCAATGAGAAAAATGATTTCAAAGAAACCTGGAGAAAACTTGTAGGCACTGATGCAAAGATAAGTACACAGAGTTAGGCAAACAATTTATATAATAACATCATGGTAAAAACAAACAATTTTGAAAGACTTAGGAATTCCAACCAATGCAGTGACCAGTTATGACTCCAAAGGACTGACAAGGAACCCACCTACTGACAGACAGGTGATGGACCCAGGTTTCAGAATAAGACACATATTTTCGGTTGCGGCCAATGCAGGAAGGTATTTGGCTTCACTGTTTTGCACATGAGTTACAAGAGTTTTGTTTTGTTTTTTATTTGAAAGAGAGTCAGGAAGAACAGAAGGTAATTTTTTTCAATTGAAAAAATTAAGTTTAAAAACCATAGAACTAGGGAATCTTGAGTTTGGGGAGAACTTTAATGTCAAACATTCCAACCTCCCATCCCATGTGAGAGTCTTCTCTACACTATTATTGATGAGCGATTAAACATTCTCTGCTTGACTACCTCTAGGAGTTAGAAACTCACTACCCAACAAGGAATTTCACTCTATCCTTGAGTAGCTCTGTTTGTTTGTTTTAAGTTTGTCTTTATAGGGAGTTGAAATTTGAGTTCTAATTACTTTATATGATTGGTTAGCCAAACATTTAGCAGGTCTCTGAATAAATGAGTACAGGACTAGGAAACAGGGCAAGATGCTAAATAGCAAAGATGTTTAGAATCTGGGGGATTTAGACTGTCAGAGGGAACAGGTCTGAGTAGGTCCTTTTATTCATAGGACTGATGGTACTGAGGTCCCTAGAGGATGGTGCTGAAATGTAAAAGAGAAGCCGTGAAAGATGGATGAAGGAAACAGAAAGCAAACCAGGACTGTTTCCCAGTGTGTGGTCCATAGCACTAATCAGGAATGGGGAGAAGGGGGAACGGAATAATGATAATCTAGAGCTTTTAGAAGTTCCTGGGACATGCATTAAAATCCAAATGGAATCTAAGTACCACTTCGACTCCACAACTAACTTAACTCTTTAAATGAGTCACCATACCTTTCTATGCCTCAGTTTTACCATCTGTTCATTATAGGGAGTAAATCCTTTTCCTGCCTACCAAAAAAGAATGTTATAAGGATAAAATAAGGCGATATATTTGGAAGTGTTTAGGAAGTTAATATCAACTGAACAAGAAAGCAGCCATCCAAGCTTTGCTAGTGATAGGGAAGCTACCACTTCTTGAAGGAGATCATTCCACTTACAGATGGAATTAAGAAGATTGTCCTTATATCAAAGTGAATCTGCCCCTCTGCAACATTTACCCATTACTTCTAGTTCTATCATCTAAGACTAAACTGAACAAATCTAATCCCTTTCTCTTCTTCAGGGTAAATGTCCCCAACTCCTTCAGCCATTCCTTATATGAGTGATCTCAAGGCTCTTCATGAACTTGTTCATCCTTGTCGCAATACTAGAGCATTTTAGATAATGTCTAGAGCTGAAAGAACAGAGGCAATCCAAGCCAATTCATCATTTTCTGAGAGGAAACTGAGGCCCAGGGAGATACAGTGAGTGCTTAAAGGTCATCCAGGTTATAAGTGTCAGTGTCAGGATTTCAACTGAGGTACCATGGTTACAGAGTCAGAGGTCTTTCTGTAGTTTGTTGCTTTCCCACTTATCCATGCTATTAAAATGTGGTCCCTAGAACTGAAAAAAATAATACAAATGTTTTCTGACCTAAGCAGAGTATAGTTGTACTTGGAAAAATTAGTGTATTTTGAAACAGAGGACTTGAGTTTGATAAAATCCTGGCTATTTTTCTTGTTCAGTAGTTCAGTTCAGTCAGTATCTGACTCTTCTTGACCGCATTTGGTCATTCTTGGCAAAGTCACTGGAGTGGTTTATCATTTCCTTCTCCAGCTTATTTTATAGAAGAGTATTTGAGGCAAACAGGGTCACGTGACTTGCTCATGGTCACACAGCTAATAAGCATATGAGGCTGGTTTTGAAAGTAGGAAGATAAGTTTTCCTGACTACAGACCTAGTACTCTATCCACTGTGCTACCTAGCTAAAACCTGATTATACTACTTACTAATATATGTGACCTTGAATAAGTTTCTCCACTTCTTCCACAGCCCTCAATGTCTTCATCTGTGATATGAGATGGTTGGGTTTGACCTCCAAATTTCCTTCCAGCCATAAATCTATGACCTTATGATCCTATTACTATGACCCACCTAGTCTTAGACTCTCTGAATTAAGATTCAGTCTAAAATGGCAGCATGGGGGGAGGAGTTCTTTAGTACATGATTCATTCATGCTGACCTTGGGGTCCACTAACATTCCCCAAGTCTGTTTCCTTCATGTTCTATTTCACAGAGCCAAGGAAATTCAACCAAAGGATTTAATCATCCTTTAAAAGACTACAATTACCTTCAAAGCCATACTCACTTAGGCTCAACTATCTTTTGCCCTTGTCCCTCTTCTGAAAAAGAAGTCATGTAATCAATTATGCTGGACTGCCCATATCCACTTGCAGATGGTAGCTGAGGTTAGGCTGGGGTTATTGATTCAATGCTCCTATTTTAAATGTAAAATAAAAGACATCTTTTATCTTGAATGTAAAGTAAAACCCAAGTATATTTTTCAAACCGCCAATGCACCATCAGACTGGTATTCATCCCTGTAACAAACAGGGACTGAGCAAAGAATCAACAGGAACAGTTGGTGGGTTTGCTTTTTTTCCTGTGAGCCTAATCAAACAAACGCCAAAATCATTTTCTAATTTTCCTGGCAATGAACCTTAAAATTTATATGAATATCACCAACAATGATTTCACTATATTCAAATAATGTTCCTTCTGCTATTCAGAGGCCAGAATATTCTACCATCATTACCTCCTGTATCATTAGCACTCAGTTAACATCAAAAGATAATATTTAAGGCATTATTCATAATTATTTTTGCAGTTTCTAGTGAATACAATGCTTTTTTAAAAAGAAAACTTCACATTTAAGCTCCAAATTCATATGTGATAAAATCATAAATATCCACAGTGAATCAGATCACTACAAGGACCTGTACTGAGGGACTCTATTACCTTCAGTTAATTTCCTTTCCATAATCGAGTTTTCTTCCATTTGGCAAAAACTATTGAATCATTAGAATAATTCATCCCAAATAAGTAAAATTAGGGAAATTTAGATTAATTCAAGAAAATTAGATTAATTCCACAGAAAAATGCTAGTTTTATAATAAGCTTACCTCTTTGATCTCTTATTCAAAGGAAGGATCTCCTCTCTACTACTGTCACCTATTAAAGAGCAGACATTCTACTTTTCCTAGTACAGTCCTGTAGAATAACATTCCCAGTCTTCTTTTTCTTCCCCATGCCTGGTGACAGTGCAGTGGAAAGTTTATGTTGATGAACTAGGTTATATATCAATATCATAATATAATTCAACATTAGTTGAACTCCATGGACATTATATCATCTCTCAAGGTCAGGTACCCAGCTGAATGGCCATTGGCCTCTCTAATTCAATTCAGTTAGATTCAACAAGTCCTTAAGAATGCTTTGCAGAAGGATCTAAAACATTTCCAAAGGACTCAAAATGTCATCCACATCCAGAAAAGGAACTACAGAGTCAGAATGTAGAATGAAGCAGACTATTTTCTCTTTTGTTCGATTTTATTTCTCTCATGGTTTCTCCCATTAGTTGTAATTCTTCTATGCAGCATGACTAATGTGAAAAATGTGTTTAACAGGAATGTATGTGTAGAGCCCATATAAGATTGTGCCATCTTGGGGATGGAGAGGGAGGAAGAGGAAGATAATTTAAAACTTAAAGAAATGAATGTTGAAAACTAAAACCAAATGGATTAATAAATTTGGGGGGAAATTTTAAAAATGAAACTTTTTTTTAAAAAGAATGCTTTGTAGATCCAGTGCTATGGTAGGTATTGAGGAGACAAAAAACAATACTGCCACCATCCTTAAGGTGTTTAAGACCTCGTTGGGGAGACGAAACTCACATTCATGAAGCAATTAAACAATAATACATGATAGTGAATGATTGAGACATATTTATTGAGTTGAATTGAATGAAATGGAATCTCTAAGGCTCTGTCCAGTTCTAACATTTTAAGAGCAAAGGGCTCTGTAAAGTCCCTGAAAACCATCAGGAGTCAAAGTAATTACAGAAGGCTTTGGAGAGGAAGCAGATCTTGAGTTAGGTCCTAAAGAATGGCTATGACTTGGAGAAGATTAAGGAGAATATTCCCCATCAGGGATCATCACAAGCAAAAGTATGAGGAAGGAATGAACCTAGAAAACAAGGAGACCAGCCTGGCATCAACTTAATGTTGCACATGATACTTCCTGGATCCTTCCTCCACCTCATTCCTTCCAATTGGGATATGGTCATGGAATGCAAACTAATTTTACTAGGAGTCCATGCAATACAAAATTAGCCGATTCTACTACGGATTCCTATGGAAGTAAAAATGTGTGCTTTGTTGTATTTATTATCTCATGCTTACAATTATCTCGTCTCCACTCCCATTTAGTGTGGATAATTTAGCATTGACTATATACCTTCATATTAATAAAATAACTAAATCTTAATTAACCATTCTTAATTAACCAGTAAGCTCTCTCTACATTCTACTTATAAAAGAAAGATTTTTTTTGAAGAGCTGACTGTAGAACTGCACCGTGATTGTTATTTTGAAAAGAGCCCTTGAAAGAAGATGTCTTGGGACCAGACTATGTTTGACTTAATCTCTTGTCCTTTTTTAAAATCCTAATCTCTAAGCCTATATGATGAATACTGACATTTGAATGATGACTCTGAGCCCCATAAGGACCTTCATTAGTGGGAAAACCTTCCATTATGTTCACTAAGCATATTTACTTAGAAAACTGACTCAGATATTTTAGAATCATCTTTGACAGTAGTAGGTAAAACAATTCTGAGTTAATCAGAAAAATCAAGCAATTGAACCACCTGCCCCTCTTGAATTTGGGTTGGAGAGACAGGATTCAAAGGAGGAAATTTACCAAACTTTTCCTTCATTGTCCTGTGTTTTAGCATCTGCATAGTTACATCCCTATGATATAGCTTGCATTGTTGTTCTTTTCTTAAACTGGAGGAAGTATAGAAGTAGTGAAAGGAATCCTGAAGTCCAAGACAAGGAGATTTGGAACCTATTACCACTTTTTTCTACAAACTCACTGCGTGACCTTGAACAAATTACTATCTACATAGATGCTTCCTCAGCTAAGTGAATAAGTTGGACTATTCACTTTCATCTTAGACAGTCTGTGAGTCAATGAATCCTAAGGTTTTGTTTTGTGTGCTCATATCTTTTCTTCCCAACAAGATGATAAACTCCTTGAAAGTAGAACCATTCCTTTTCTTTTCCTTGAACTTGCCCACCTTTACCCTTCAACCCTCTGGCATCTAGCACAAAACAGGATTCAATAAGTCCTTACTGGGGGAAGAATCCTTACTCAAAGAAAATTCTGTGGAGGGGAGCCAAGTTCTCCCCAGTCAGAAAAGGACACTTCTTTAGGGGAACTTTCTGTTCTAGAGGCTATGGGGAATTCTTTTATCATTTTGTTATTCAAAGAGATTTTAGTGGAATTAATCTCCTTGTTAGGATAATTTGTTATGAGCTAGGCTGGTGACTGACTAGAAAACATTTAATCATTGCTGGGCCAGCCAAGCCCCTTTTTCCTTAGTGTGAAGTGAGGATATTAAAAAATTACTTTTGGATCATTTGACAGATAATGACAGAAAATGAAAGAAATAAAATGAAAGCACTAGGAGTGGGGAATAACTTCCACCAAGACCAAAATAAATTGTACCTGATATATTATGACAGCTTCCTTACCTGAGAGGTATAGGAAGGAGTAGCCACAAATTAAAGTGACCATGACCAGAGGCCTAGAGTTAGCCAAAAGTCATTCCTTGGTTGTGCCTTTGCTAGACTTACAATTGAATCTTAAGTTATGAAGCCATCAAGGTGACTCAGGGATGATATGGATCTGACCAGATGTTGGCATGGTCATTTCAGCTGATAATATGTATTGGAAGATAAGCAGATGGCTCAACCATATTTTCCACCTGAAAGGACACAAGGAAGCCTCTTCCCCCTTGCCCACTCTAATGTCAGATACTCAAAGTTAACCAAAGGTCATGGTGAGAGAAGAAGCATTCTTCAACCTATATGCAACTATGAAGGAACCAGTTTGTGTCAGCCAAAGGTCAGACTCAGAGAGGAAACAGAGCCATAACCAAATGAATATGGATAAGGCCTGTCATATCTTGAGTGATGACTGAAAAGACTTCTGAGAGGGGTATTAAAAAAATAAAACTGCCAGCCCTTCCTTATCTTAAAAAAGAAAGAAAGAATGCTAAGCAGATGAGCCAACTGGCAACTCTCCATCAACCACTGGTATTGGCAAGAATTGCTCAAACTCTGACACCCACACAATGTGACACCACCCATTTCCCTAAATGTCCA
>JAQQSK010012897.1:0-11689 GCA_028658325.1 Potorous gilbertii | reverse complement strand
CTGGAACTCAAAGTTTTAGGATTAACCATTGAGTATTGTTCTTGCTACTAGGACATAAGAAATACAGGTAATGGGGAATAGAAAGTTATCTGGCCCTACAGGACAAAAGAGAAGATGGGATAAGGAAAGGGAGGGATGCTATAAGAGAGGGCAGATTGGTGATAAGGGTAAATAGAATGCTCAGTGTATTGGGGTGGGGGGAGGGGACAAATGGGGAGAAAATTTGGAACCTAAAATTTTGTGAAAATGAATGTAAAAAGTTAAATAAATTAATTTATTTAAAAAAACTTTAAAAAATTCTTTAGCATGAAGTTGGAAAATAAGATATACAGGAAGTGGCGTATAGAAATCTGTTTTGCCCTACAGGAAAATAGAGGGGAGAGGGATGGAAGAAAGGAGGGTTATAATAGAAGGGAGGACAGACTGAAGAAAGGGGTGTATGGGGTGCACACTATCCTGTGGTAGGATGTGGGGAGAGATGGGGAGAAAATTTTGAATTCAAATTCTTGTGGAAGTGAATGTTGAGAACTGAAAAATAAATTACATACTCAAATAAAATTCGACAAATGGAAAAGGGGGTATAAAAGCTCACAGAAGGAAATAATTTCTTAAAAATTAGAATATCCCATTGGAAATATAACTGTTCTAGAAAATAGATTGAGGAGAGGTAATTTGAGAAATATTGGACTATCTGAAAGCCATCCTCAAAAAACTATCCTAGATATCATATTTCAAAAAGTTATCAAGAAAAGCTGACTGAATATTCAAGGACTGGAGGGTAAAATGGTGAAAAAAATCCACTGATCAACTCCTTAAAGGAATCCTAAAGTGAAAACTCCCAGGAATATTATAGTCAAATCCCAGGTGAAGGAGAAAATGCAATAGCAAACAGTCAGAATAAAAAAAAATTAAATATCATAAAGCCACAGTCAGGATCACATAAGATTTAGCAGCTTCTATATTAAAGGAGAGAAGGCAACTATGCCCAAATGACTATAAAACTGCATACCCTTTGGTCCAGCAATACCATTACTGCATCTGAATCTAAAAGAAATTAAAGAAAAATGAAAAGGACATATATGTACAAAAATATTTATAGCACCTTTTTTTGTGCTGGTAATTAAGGAGATGCTCATCAATTTAGGATTGGCTGAATAAGTTGTGGCATATGGTTGCAATGAAATACCATAGTGCTTTAAGAAATGACAAATGAGGTGGTTTCAGGAAAACATGGGAAGATCTATAAGAATTGATGCAAAGTGAAGTGAGGAGAACCAGGAGATTGCACAGTAATGACAATGTTTCAATGATGATCAATTGTGACAGACTTGGCTACAGTACAATGATCCGAGACAATTCCAAAGGGCTTATGATAAAAAAAAATGCTATCCACCAGCAGATACAGAACTAATGAACTCCAAGTGCAAACTTAAGTATAATTTTCTCATTTTCTTTGCCCTTCTTGCCTTTTGTTGAGGTATGACTTTTTTAGAAGTATGTTTTGCATAACTTCACATAGCTAGTTGATATTATATTGCTTGCCTTAACTGTGAGTGGGGGAGTGGTGGGAGGGAGGAAAAGAATTTGGAATTCAAAATTTGAAAAAGAATGTTTCAAATAAATAAATAAATATTTGAAAACCATAAATAATAAATTAAAAACATAGTTAAACAAAAAAAGAGAAAGATATACTTTCTAAGACAAATATATTATCAACTGTGAAAATATTCTTGAAATAAAATTATTAGATGATTGGGGAAAAAACCCCCAAACCAACCAAAAAATAAAATATAGAGCTGCCTGCTACTTAGCAACATAGGAAAATTTATGTGGTGCCTTCTATAGTTTCAGGTGCTTGTATACTCAAAAAATATTAAAGATTAAATTAACATAGGATATTTTTATTTAACTTTGTTTTCTCAAGTGTCTGAGAAAGATCTGCAACAATTTTAGATACTTTCAAAGTAGGAGTAATGAATATCTGGCCTTTGGGTCAAGCTTGACCTTCACTTTAATTTCATTTAGCCCTATATCTAAAGTTCAAAAATAAAAAGACAACATGACTTTGAGAGTCTTTATTTATAATCTTAAAAGGTAACAAGATGGAATATTACACTATGAAATTATTTTTTTCTCTTTCTCCTTTCTTTCTTTTATCTCTCCCTAGAATATTTTTTTTGTGAGTCTCTGTACATATATATCTTTGCATATGTATCTATGTATGAATACCTCCTTTTGCATTACACTTGTTTTCCCAAACATATCTTCAATGTGATGGACAGAACAAAAATTCAAAGATATTTCTTAAAAATCTCAACACAGATTTGGCTCTTAAAAAGTCCTGATCCCTCAATACATAGCAATGGTTCCAACATTGCCACATGGGACAATACTTAGGGAACTCCACACTATATCCTGAATCCTTCCCTGCCAGGAAGAGACCAGAGAAAACACACCAAAATATGCCTCTCGAGTGAAACTCCTACTGAAGAAATTCAGACAATGAAGTTCCTTTCCAATTCCCTGAATGCTTATGCAGATATAACCCTGGTTTGATGGGTAATCCAAAACACTTAAAGGTACAGAGATTAGCTAGTCTAATGGCATATACTTGCCCAGTAATCACTTTCCTTTCTTCTAAAATAGACCCAATAATCCTGTATCTATATGCTGCCACACATACTGAAGATAGCCTAGCTGGGGTAGCTCTGTCTCTAGGCCAAATTAGCCAGCTACTTTCTGCTTTACCATTACTGTTGGGCATGATTCATATTGTTTTTCTGGTGATGCAGACAGCATCCTCTCCCCCAATAACCATTTGCCTGGAAAAGGGTCTGTCACTTGACCTATTTTATACACCTAGAATGAACTGACTTACGCCAGATTCTTTCTCCATTAATTGGTATGTTATGTAGTTATTGATGTTTTCGCAGTCATCTTTTGTTGATTGGTTACTTTTCACTAGTGTCAGATGATTTATGCAATTAAAAACCTATCCTGTACATCTCAATGTTCCTATGTCCACTATTCTTTTCCTATTCCTCTTCTGGCCCTTTTCCTGAAGGCTAATTAGTGACTTTCTATCATGTCATGTTTATGCTGGAGTGACAGACTTTTGGCCACTTTCTGTGCTTTCTCTGCCTGAATCAAAATCTTAAATTTAAAAGCCCTGTCTGTCTAACACTATTTCTCATCCTTGTCAACAACTTCCCCCGAACTGTCAGCCTCATAGCAAAGGATGATGGCCTTCCCTTCTCTCTGAGTTACTGTGGCTTAAGGTCAGTCTGTTTGGTAGAGGATTGAAAATTTGCCCTTGTGTATTTGAAACAGTTCAGTGACCCATATTCTAGTTGCAACAGCACCCATGCTCCCTAAACTCTTATAGTTTAAAGAGTACAGATTATAGATGAGAAGTACAGGTTAAGGATATTAAACCACATTAACATGGAGGTGAATGTTCAGAGCATGGAATAGGAACTTCATCATCTGAATTTCCTAAATAGCAATTTTCCTTGATAAGCATGCAAGTTCTATTCTGAGCATCCCTTCAAAATCCTGTGCCTTCAGTGACCCTTGTTTTCTACATCAGTAGAATGGTTTCTTGCCAGACCTGCCTTCTACCCAGAATTTCCCCTTCACTCTAACTACAGTTTTCTGTAAGAGTGGCATAGCACCCCTTCACTGCTAAGCTAAGTATAATGGAAATTCTTTGACATCTCAGAATCAGCTGTGACTAGTGTCTAAGAAATATATCCTAGCTCCTAGCTCTAGATAAACACACAATACATATAACCAAGAAAAAAGTTTTTGCTATACCTCCATAACATTTCCAGTGACAGTTCTTCTTACAACTGTGAAAGGTATTTGCTTTTGTAGCCCCAAATCCCCTATCAAATAAATGCATTCTCTATTTTGGAAATACCTCTATCCCCATATTGGAGCAGTGAGGTTCCTCCACTGGTCCATCACCTAGACCCACTGTCACTACCAGCCAACATGATCAAGATTATTTGACCCAAAATATAACTCATGGAGAGCCTCGGCTCAGGATTTCCTTCAGTATTCTCCTTCTATTCCTGAACTTGCCTGCTGCTCCTGTCTTCCACCATATGGTCACTATTTAAGGGTCCCTTGTAATTACATGATTGTCCATTTCCTGGATTCAAAATACCCTAGTATACAAATTACTGAGCAAAAACACTGAGTGAAAGTTAACCTGTTTATTAAACCTGTTATATGTAGAAAGCTGGTCTCAGCCAGGAAAAACTGGTTTCAAGCCCTACCTCTGTCATATTGGCTGTATGAAACTGGACAAATCACTTAACCCTTAAGAACCTTAGACAGCTCTCCAATAAGTGACAGAAAAGATGTTAACCTTCATTAGAGGAGGGAAATTCCTCACGCATAAATTTCCTACGACAATTAAATCACAAATCTAGTTCCTAAGTTTTCTCCATAGTATGCTTTAGGATTTGAATACTACCTTATGGTGGTTAAGAATTAAATTAGAATTTTAGGCTATGATCAAACTTTAGCACCTTTAACTTATGTTTTTTCCATGCAGTCCCTTTGTGAAGTCATAAAGATTTCTGTAGTGGAATAGGCCTCAAGGCAAATTTCTCAGGGAGCAATCAAGAACAAAAAGTCTATATTCTATTAGAAGAGACTCAAAAAATCTTCTAATATGTCAGTGACGAAGATCCAGTTTTTTACCTTGAAAGTAGTTCCCTCCTTCCTCTTTACTTCATCCTCTTTTTTTGAATTACATTATTCAAAGATTTTAAAATGTAAATCTAAGAGTGGAAGAAATATATAACACTTTACACCCCCACCAATTACTGTCCTTAAACCCCTGGGAAATGAGGAAAACTGATGTATCAGAAATAGAAGCTTTCATGTGCATACAGACTCTATTCAGCAAAAACTTCTAAGTGGGAAAACTGGAAAGTTGTCTAGAAGAAAATATTTAGACCAATATCTCATAACTTAAAAATTAAGTCCAAATAGAAATATGAATTAAATATTAAAGATAATATAAACAAATTAGAACAGAGAAGAAAATTCCTTTCACAATGATAGGTAGAGGGAGAACTCTTGAGCATGTAAAATGTAAAAGTAAAGCTTAAAATTTTGTATACAAGCAAATCAATGTAGTTAAAATCAGAGGGGGAAGTCAACTAAGAAAACTATCTATATCAAATTTTTCTGATCCAAATTATATATTTAGAAGATAGAGATAGGGACTAGTCTTGTGATTTCAGTTATATAGGAAATTATGGGGTTAGGAAACTATCTATACTAATGCAATATTAAATCTCTGTAACTTATCTGAGAGCTGTCTATAGCACTGAAAGGATTTATGCATATACTCATACTATACGTTATATATTACTAGTGTAAATAGTTATCCTTTCCCCATTGTGATTTCTATCTTTGTATGTTGGCATAAGAAGCTGCAGATGGCACATGAAGGCCAAGAGATGACACAGAGGCTACAACTAAATACTTACCCCAAATTTTATACTAAGGTATTGTAAACACCCCATAAAGGAAAAAGAAAAAATTCAGACTTCTTCTTTGGTACAAAGGGAGGGACAAAAACTTTACATGAATTGGGGGGTGCTGTGCCCCTAACTCCCATGATGTGGAAGGGATAACTATAGTATGTGTAGGATGAGCCCAGGTTTCCACTCTCTAGCTATATGTCACACTACTTTCTCAGGATACAAATGGTCAATGAATATGACATATTCCCTAAAAGATAAATGATCAAAAGATAGGAACTGGAAGTTCTCCAAAGGAAGGCAAAGCTATAAACAATTATACTGAAACATTCTCTAATAATAAGAGAATAATAGTAAAAAGCATCAACAGTAAGAGAAATATAAATCAATAACATTATAAGGTTTTACTTCATACCAGAAAATGCCAATTGTTGGAGCTGTGAATTGGTTCAACCATTCTTGAAAGCAGTTTTAATTCTTGTAGGAGGGCTGCTGACAGCTCTTCTAAACCTCTGGTATTGGGATGGTATAAATGACTGATTCAGCAAAAGAAAGGGAATTGTTAAATGATAGGTTTACTTAGATTGTAAGACTATAGCTATCAAATATAGGGCAAGGAAACATATGGCTAGTTATTGTTCTGGTTCTGTTTTGGGGAGGTTAGTTGAGTTGAATATCAAGAGTTTTCTTGAGTTCTATTTTTCTCCAGAGTTAATGATTGAGTGGAGAATCTGCCAAGCCTGAGAATGTGGGACTACATCTTGGTGCATATATTTTATGTGGTCAGGGAAATAATATGATCACTTGACAAATGCAAAACTTTCTGTTATCCATGAAACAAAGAAATCTTTATATAGCTATTTACATAGCTGGGGCTACTGTCCATCAACATTTTCCAACCCGCAATGACTTGTAATCCTATCAGCTTTATGTACTATGTACTTCTCCTTTGAAATTCTATCCATACCATAGTCTAGGAACTTTCCCCCTTGAAATTCAACCTGTTTCCTTGAACTTGCTTCCTCCTTTGTAACATACAAAGGCCTGGCCAAGAACTATACCCTGAAATAACTAAAATGTATGCATCTTTCCATCTAGAAATACCATAGTTAAGCATATACCCTAATGTTGTCAAACAGAGAGGGAAAGGTATCAAGTGACCAACAAGATGGAGAATTAGACATTATCTCTGATCTTCATGGTCTCCCAGACCTCACTAAAATATGAATAATGAAGAAGAGATAAAGTGATTTCAGCTGTTTCCATGGCCTGACACTAAGAAACCAAGGAGGATAAAAACTTGACAACAGAGAAGACTGACATTCTCTAAATCCTAACTAGTGTTCATTAGTGTTAGCTAGTGTTCACCCACTATCTCACTACCCACCCTATTTCTAGCAATGTGGCTGCAAAAGTGAATTTGCAGGCTTATAATAGAGCTCCATTCCATACATCTGACCCTCTCCCTTCTCTTAGTGCCTTGGAGAGCTAAACTCCAAGGGGTAGTACATGCTGCAAAAACTGTATTTCAATGTTCTATGCCACAGCAGAGCTCCACATGAGTTTTGAGGTACAGAAGGAACAGGATATTGTCCATATCCATGTTTATAACAGAACTCAACTCGTTGTCCTTACCCTCCACATTCTTTCAATTCCATAAAAATTTAAATTTCATATGGTAGAAATTTATTCAGCTCTTTAACAGTTTTGTGTTGCAACAGAATTCAGCTTAACAGAGCTCAACTCTAAACATTAACTTCCTAACTTCAGTGTCACAGCAGAAATTGGCTCAAGTAAGGATAATGGCATAGCAACACTTAGTGATGCTCTGTTAGACAACTGACAAACAGAGGGAATAGGGCAGGACACATGTGTGTGTGGTAAAAGACTCTGTGGAAATCTATTAAGCTTGAGGAAAAGGGTCCAACATTCAACTGAGTCTACTTCTGTTGCTCCCAGAGTCATTTGGGGCAGAGATTTTGACTAGTGAACTGTGAATTGTCCAGAATGGGAGGATACTGAGGCACTTTGATATCTAGCCCCTAAGGATACCATTATAAAAAGAAGGGAGGGAGTCAGAAAGTGAGAAATAGGGGAAAATGAGGAGAAAAAATTATTGAAATGATAAAATATCTCAGGAGGAAGAAAACTCAAAGACTTTGAGCATATGAAGAGAAAGCAACAGGGAAGACATCAAAGGAAGTATGTCCTCTAACTTTAATAAAAAAGTTCAGAATTCTATGAATAAATACTGCAAAAAAAGTGAAATGATTCCATAGCTGATGAGGCAAAGGATCTAATGCATTTTGAAGAGGGTATGAAACAACAGCATCTTAGTTTAAAAGGGAAATAAAATTGTGAGAGCAGAATTTATGCAAGCAGAACAAAAATAATTGGCAGGATAGAAAAACTTGAATTTGTGGTGGCAAGTTTCACCAAAGAAACAAAAAAGGATAACTAATTGTGAATGCAAGTACATGGAAGTGAAGAAAAATGTGGAAGAAGAGAAGCAAAAAGCAATAACCTTAGAAGAAAACCTATTCTCCTTTCAAGCAAAAAATGATGATCTCAAAGACATGATTCCTAGAAACAAATTATGGATTAAAAGTCTCCCAAAAGAAGATGACAGGTTAAAAAATCATAACACAGTAATGCAAGAAATAATAAAAAAAGACCCAGAACTTCTCAGCATAGAAAACTGTCAATGGAAAGAGGTCATAGATCATCCATAGATGGAAAAATGCTATGCTCCAAACTCTGACTCATAGTGGTTAAATATAACAATTGTATGGGGGGAAAAAAGGAGGGAATAAAATAATGAGTTCCAAAGAGCACTAGAGCTCAAGATATAGTCAAAGGTGACCTAACTTGTCAATGTGAGCCTAACTACAAATTAAAAGAAGATGGGCGTCAACAGTAAAGAGGCATTTCAAGCATTCCTAGAAAGAAAACTAAAGGTGAAGATATTATTTGATCTCAGATATCCCAGACAGCAGAAATAAAGGGTAAACAAATGCAGTTATGTACAATCAACAGCAAAAGAACAAAAACTTCAGGAGTCAAGGGTAAAAGTAGAAATTGAATACAAGTAATAAGAAATAAGCCTCAAAAATTATAGACAAAAATTTATAACACCCAGCCTACAAGTGAATTAAGTACAAAGTGGAAAAACACATAAAGCACTGGAGGGAAGGAAAAAAAATAGAAGGCAATTTGTGATGTGTCCTAATTAAGTCAAAGGCTACAAATGGAAGGAAAATAGAGAAGAGAGACTACAAGAGAATGAATTCTAAGAATTGAAAAACAGGGAAAGAAAAGGGGAAATCCCTTGTTTTATTAATGAGAGGGTACTAAAGCTGAATTCTCTTAAGGGAGAAGATAGTCTACAAAAGGAGATGAGGCCCTTGCCTTTGTAGGGATTTGTAGACACTACTCATCCTGCTTCAGGAGGATAATCGGAGTTCCTGGGGAGAAAGTGACACCCAGAAGAGTGAAAGAAATGGACTCAAGGAAAAGATTTTGAGGCAAATGGGGTAAAAAATGATCAAGAGCAATGTGAAGATGAGTCAGTCAATAAGCATTTATTATGTTCCATCATACTCTATTATATGCTAGCCCCCAAGGATACAAAGAATAGCAAATGACACTCCCTGCCTTCAAGGAGAGTATGATTTGTGGAGGAGACAATAAGCAAACCAGTAAGTACAGAAAAGAGATAAGAAGTAGAGGGAGGGCACTAGTATTAAGTGGGGTTGGGAAAGGCTTCCTTTAGATTGCAGGATTTCAGTTGGGACTTGAAGAAGGCCAGTGAATGAAAGAGGGAGAGAAGAAGAGGCAGAGCATTGTAGGCACGAGGAATGGTCAGAGAAAAATTCTAGAGCCCAGAAATGAGGTGCTTTGTTTATAGAACAGCAAGGAGTCCCTTGTCACTGGTTCAAAGAGTACCTGGAAGTGGGGTGGGAATACAAGGTATAAAAAGATTAAAAAGATTGTAGGCAGGGAGGTCTAATTATGGATGGCTTTGAATGCTAAACAGAGGATTTTCATCATGCTGGATGTGATGGGGAACAACCACAATTTGTTGAGTATGGCGGTAGTATGACTGGTCCTGCACTTTAGGAAAAACACTTTGATATCTGAATGGAAGATAGAGTGGGATGAGACTTGTGGAGGGCAGATCCATCAGATGAAGAATTTGAAGCAAACAGAGCTTAAGTGACTTGTCCAGTGTTACATAGCTAGTGTCACAACAACTTCCTAATCGCTACAGCACTGACGCTTAAAAATGACAGATTTACTAAAGGCATTTACAAATTTAAATTACAGATTTACAAATGCATGCCTTCTACACTGGAAATGAACCTCAACATTAACATTTTTAATAAGTAATATTTATAGAATAACATTCCAATTATCAAGATATAACTTTTATTCAATAGAAAGCAATCTGAGTTGCAATCTCCAACCAATGCACACAGAAAGAGTAAACCCATATATCCAGAGCAACTCATGGTTATGGGCTGCAGGACTGCATTTTAGTGGTCACTTTTAGTGAATTGATTTACTCCTCTTCTGAGTCTCTCTACTCTACACTGGACAAAACTACTTTCTTTTCACTACTTTTGGGATGCTCAGAGAGTATAAAATTCTTCTTAGTAAATCAGCAGGATGATCCTCAATGAAACAGTAGCTTTAAACTGGGGTTTGTAGGTTTCAGGTCACCTTCCTTGACTGGGCACAAGGATAGCATGAAGTTATGTCAACAGCAAGACATTCCTTTGAGTTGGAGAACTGCAAAGCTCCTCAGATGTGCAGGTGACATGTTTGAGGCTCTCCTTCTCTCTGGTTATATAAAGGATACAGACAAGCTCAGTCAACTCTTCACACAACAGGACTTTCCTTTCTCTAATTAGCTCCCAGAAGTCACAAAATTCTTCTATAATCAAAACAATTCTCAGGTAAATTGTAGAGTTTGTTTGTCCTCTGTCAACTCTCAAACTATAATGGGAACCAAATTCAGATGAGTCCAATCAAGTCTAATCACTTCTAGCAGCTACAAGAGCTCTTCTCCAATGAACTCTCAATAACTACAGAGTTTCTGGCTCAGTCAGTTCTCTCAGCACATAAGAACTTGCAGCTTTCTCTCTTATGAAATTCACTATTTGACAAAAACTGCTAGGAAAACTGGAAAGTGGTGTGGAAGAAACTAGGCATACACCAATATTTCACCCTCTATACAAAGATAAGCTCAAAATGAGTATATAATTTAGACATTAAGAGTGATATAAGCAAATTAGTGGAACATGGAATAAATTACCTGTCAGGTCTACAGGGCAAGAATTTGTGACTGAGTAAGAGTTGGAGAGTTTCACAGGAGATAAAATGAGTAATTTTGATGATATAAAGTAAAGTTTTTTGCACAAACAAAACCAGTGCAGCTAAAATGAGAAGAAAAGCAGAAAATGGAAAAATTTATGGTAAATTTCTTTGATAAAGGTTTCATATCTTAAATATAGAGAGAACTCAGAAAAATTTAGCAAAAAATTAAGAGCCATTACTCCACTGATAAATGATCAAAGAATATGAACAAGCAGTTTTCAAAAGAAGTCAAAGCTATTTTCATATTTAAAAATTCTCTCAATTAGAAAAATGTAAATTAAAACAACTTTGAGATACCACCTGACATCCAGCAGATTGGCTAATATAATGGAAAAGGCAGATGACAAGTATTGGATAGGAGGTGGGAAAATCAGTACACTAAGCATTGTTGGTGGAGCTGTGAACTTATCCAACTAATCCAATCTGGAGAACAATTTGGAACTATGCCCAAAAAGCAATAAAACTTAGCAAACTCAACAATTAAAAACTGTTGACCCCAGTAGATTTCTAGGAGTTTACCTTGGGGGTAGGGGATGATTAGAACTTGCTAATCAGAACACGGTGAGCATCTCAGAGTTTTCCAAGGGATTTTCTAGGACAAGATAAACAAAGGACATATATTATCCCCACAATCCTCAAGCAATTTTCGGCTATATCCTTCAAAACTCTTAAAAATCATATGCAAATGAACTGATTGATAGAAGACCCCAGTAACCATCATTGACTCAGTCAATACTTTTGCAGATGCTCTCCAAAAGATCCTCTATGTGTATATGTGTATATATATATATATATATATATATATA
>JAQQSK010012896.1:0-11689 GCA_028658325.1 Potorous gilbertii | reverse complement strand
AGTTTTTTGATGTTTGTGTTCCTAAGGGAACAAAATTCTACCCAATAGAATCTATAGTCATTGCAGAACACAGATGACAGTTTTGAAGTCTATTTCTACCTTTGGAGCCTAACCAGTCTGAGTTTTAGGTGCCAAGTATAAACAAAATAAACAAACAAATAAATACATGAACAAATAAATAAAGAAATGTATATAAATATATACACACAAATACATATATACACAATACATATGTACATACACATATACACACAGCATGTGCATACATATACATATATGTATATGCATACACATATCTGCGTGTGTGTGTATGAAAAAAACGTTGGGAATCTTATAGTCCTACTTTACAAATGAAAAATTTGAGGTTTAGAGTCATTCAATTGATTATACATCTAAGTAATGCTGAACTGGGTCCTGATCACTACTCTTATGGGCTTATACTTTTTTTGTAACTTTTATCTCTTTTAAATATTTCATATTGTTGTTCACAGAATAGCTCAAAAATGAAATTTATATACTATTTCTTTGAGATTGATTCAGACATTAATAGATGAACTGAAAAAAAAGGTGGATGTATACAAATATTTTGTGCTTTAAAAACAATTTACCAATACTTCTATGCCATAGGGAAATTTCTTTAGTATTAAAATACTCATGGTCAACTGATTTTCAATTAAACTCCTTTCTCCTTAAAATTGGAGACGACCAACTTAAAAAAACACATTCTGTTCACTATTGGAAGAAGGAAAGAACAAGAGTGGAGTTTTAATAAAATCCCTCTGGGAGACTATCTGACAGAGAGGTGTCTCTGTTATGTAGCACTTGGTCCTTAGCAACAAATGGTCAGTGCCATCATTCCCCTGGGGCTTCGTGATCTGTAACATTTTGTTTGATCACCTTTAAAATATCACACAGTAATGACCACAATATTTGAACTGGACTTTTCAAATAAATTCAATTGAGAGTGTTCTATAATAAGATTAGAAAATGAATTACAAAGCTAAAGATGCTGAAAGAATTTTATTTTCTATATTTCTTTTCCTTTCCATCACTTTAACTATTTCAAGAAAGTTTTAGCTAAATTTAATAAATAAGAACTAAAGAAAAAAATTGCCTTTCTTTGCATTCTCGGTGCTTATCAGATTGTCTGACAGAGTAATAAATTGACTATTCCTTGACTTACTGAATGAAAACTAAGCAACTAATCTTATGACTCACATTAATTCCCTTAGGTCTAAAGGTAGGATTGGAAAGAGAGAATTTTAGATCCCAAATGAAGGTCCCACTTCATTTGTAACCCATATGTTTTATTGAAGCCAGAAGGGGAATAAAATAAACACATTCTAAGGTTAAAATGAAAATAAAAAAAGCAAAAAGATAGTTCAATAGTCAGTACATCTTGGCTCATTCAAACTTTATTTTCTCAACTTCTAACCACTGGTATAAGAAAATGTTATGCATAAATTTGAGAATTATACTAGATATCAATTTCAGCTCCATTATTATCTTAGCCTAATATTAACTAGAGGATTGCTACATTAATTTAAGAACATACAATTTGGTGGGTTTGGCATAGGTTACTATTGTTGTTGATGCTTTCATTTTAATTGTATTGTGTTTGATTCAGACTCTGTTTTTATCTGTGAAGTGATCTTCTGGTAGACAAACTTCATTCACCAATGCATAATAGTAACTGATGGTAATTCAGTCTCCAAGAGCTACTTGGGCATATTGAGAACTTATAAATGATCACTGCATTATAGTTCTAGAGTTAGGACAAATAGTAGGGGTTATTTAGTATGACCCCTTCTATTTACAGGTGAGAAATCTAAAAGATCAGAAAGGTAAGTAAACTAAAAACTCATGTACTATTAACTGACAAGTCAGAACTTTAACCAAGCTCTTCATTATATTATGCGCATGACATACTGAGTCAGCAGTGAGATACCTAAGTGGAGATTCTCATATGCAATTGAAGTTCTGGATCTGGAGGTGAGGAGAGGTTAACAGTTGCCTCCTTCTTATGAAATATCTTCATTCTCGTCATACCTTTCTGATGGCTTACTAAAATTGCCCTGCTAGATAAAACTTGTTAAGTTAAGGGATCATACATAAATTTTTAAAGCTTATTATCCTCCTTCTGACATAATGCTTTCAGTCAGCACCACCATTCATCTTCTGTTGTCTTCACTTCCTATATCTGGGCAGTCAACAGTCAAGCAATGTTGATTTCATTTCATTCATATCCTTCTCCTTCTCCTTCTTCTTCTTGTCTTTGGCAATGAAAGACAAACACAATCCTGTGAGTAGACACAGCTGATTGAAAAGGGACCCAACTATCTGGACAACAAAGCTCCTCCTCTCCTGTCTGCCTCTCCCTCCCCTTCCTTCTCCTCTCCAAAAGAAGGTAGATTTGGATAGTCAAAAGATGCCCAGTTGACTTTGGTTTTACTGGCTAGTTCCTTTCCCTTCCCTCCGCTTCTCTTCTCTTCCCTTCCATTCTCCGCTTTTCCTTTCCCAAAACCTTAAACTTACAGCACTCTGAAGCTGGGATGCCAATGAGCCCCTGTCCAAGGGCTCTTCTGGACCCTCCTAGCTTTAGAGTGATTATCAATAGTAACTGCTGCTGTTTCCCTCCCAGTCTAATGTCTTTCTTTTTCTTGGCCTCATTAAAGGGGTCATGTCCTGGCTACTTCTTAAACAAGCTTATTCAATGCATGGGTGTTACTTCATCCTAACTGAGTACCTGCAAAGATCTTGGCCTAAAAGATTCAAGGTCTGCCAGTGCATCCTGGGTCATCTCCAGTTATCCTTATGAATATCTGGTCAAGTGAGGCTGGTGACCTGCACAGCCCTTCCTCACTCAAAACAAAGTCAAGAGCAAGGCATGTCATCATTTCTCTGATGGCATTGTCTTCTTCTGCAAAGAAAGATGGACATAACACAATCTTTATTATAACATCAGCCCTCTTTCCATTTAAAAATTTCAATCCATCAAGAAGCATTTATGTGCCTAATATAAGCAAGTCACTGTGTTTGGAACAAAAGACAGGAAAGAAGGACAATATATGTTTTTAAATCCATATGCAAAATATGTAAAAGAGATGTAACTGCTAATCTGGAAGGAGAGGTACCCTCTTTTCATAAAGAGATCCAATCCCCATAACACATGAGCCACTTCTTGTCACATAAAATGGGGAAAATCTTCACTCCATAGCAAAAGGAATCAGAAGCATACTTGAACCTTACTCTTATCAGATATGGTTAAAAGGGGGAATAACATGCACAATCAGGTGGGTATAGAAATTTATCTTACCCTAAAGGAAAGTAGGAGAGGAAAGGGGAACGAAAATCCAAAGGGACGGAGGATGCCGAGAGAATTGATGGTAGGAGGGAATGCAGAAGTAGGGTCAGAAAGAGGAAAGAAAAGGGGGACTGATGGAAGGGAGAACAGAATCAAGTAGGAGATGGTGATTTCTGATGGATTTAGGTAAGTACTTTTATCATTGTAAGGAAAACTCCATTTATTCCTGTGCTGTCTAGTGTTTTTGATATGAATGGATGCTATATTTTATCAAAAGTTTTTCTTTTCTGTATCTACTAAAATAATGACAATTTCTATGAGTTTTGTTATTGATATGATCAATTATGCTTATAGTTTGCTTAATATTGAACCATCTCTGCCTTCCTGGTATAGGTCCATCATGTAGTACCTTGGCAATAAATTTCTGTAATCACTTTGCATATATTTTATTAAAAATGTTTGCAGCAATATTCATTAGAAAAAATTCATCAGTAATTTTCTATCTCTGGTTTGGCTATTCCTGGTTTAGGTATCAATTCCATATCTATGTAACAAAAAGAATTTAATAATACTCCATCACCTACTCTAGTTTTAATGTAATGTATACTGGTAATTTGGGGTTTTTTTGATCAAATAAACCAAAGTATTATATAGTTTATTGTTCTTGTTGTTTTGTAGATTTTTTGGAATACAAGTCCTTAGTTTTATTTATTAGTCCAATAATTTACTCACTTTTAATTATATTACTCTCTCCTCTGGGTTTCACATTTTCTAATTTGGTGTTCAATTGGAGTTTGTTAATTTGTTCCCTTTCTAAATTTTTGGTTGCATGCCCGATTCGCTGATGTCTTGTTTCTCTATTTTATTCATGTAAGCATTTAGAGATGTAAAATTTCTCCTAAGACCTACTTTGACAGAATTCCATAAGTTTTGATATGTTGTCTCATTATTGTCATTCTCTTTGATGAAATTCTTGATTGTTGCTATGATTTGTTTTTTGACCCATTCATTCATTAGGATTAGATTGTTAATTCCCAATTAATTTTTAGTCTATCTTTTCATAGTCCTTTATTGAATGTAAGTTTTATTGCACCATGATCTCAAAAGGATGCATTTAATATTTTGCCCTTCTGCATTGAATTGTAAGTTTTTATGCCCCAAATCATAGTAATTTTGTTGTATTGGTGCCACATACGACTGAGAATTCCCATTCAATTTTTTTCCAGAGGACTACAATATCTACCTTTTCTAAAATTCTATCTCCTTTATTTCTTTTTTGCTTATTTTGAGATTAGATTTATCTAGTTCTGAGAGAGAAAGTTTGAGTTCCTCCACTACTCTAGTTTTACTGTTCATTTCTTCCTATAACTCTTTAACTTCTCCCCTGAGAATCTGTATATTATACCACTTGTTGGATATGTTTGGTATTAATATTATGTCATTGTTTATGGTATCTATTAGCAAAATGTAGTGATGTAGTTTCTTTCCTTATCTCTTTTGATTAATCTTTTTTTTTTGTGCTTTTGATTTGTCTGAAATCAGGATTACTACCCCTGCTTCCTTTTTTTTACTTCACCTGAAGCATTATCTATTCTACTCCAACATTTTACCTTTACTCTATGTATCCCTCTGATTCAAATGTGTAAACAGTATTTTGAAGGATTATGGTTTTTAATCAACTCCACTATATATTTCTGTCTTATGGGACAGTTCATTCCATTCACATTTACAGTTATGATTATGAACATTGTCTAATCCCTCTGACTTATTTCCTTCCTGTTCATACTTTTTCTCTCTCCTTTCACTTTGTTACTCTGAATATGTGTTTTGAATCTGAGCAGTTCCTCCCTCAATCTGTCCTCCCTTCTATCAGCTCCACACACTTTTCATTCTGCTTTCTCTGACTACTTCTACTCTCACTTCTATTCACTTCATCTTTGTTTTCTTTTTCTGTTTTCCTCCAATTTCCCTGTAAGATAAATAAGGCAAAATAAATTTCTATACTCAATAGTTTGTGTATGATATTTCCTCTTTGAGCCAAATCCAAAGGAAAAAAATGTTCAAACAATGTTCACCCCATCTCATCTTTCCTTCCACTCTAATAGATCTGTTGTGCCTCTTCGTATGATATAATTTACCCTATTTTGCACTCTTATTCTTCTTCTCTCAATAAAATCATTTTTGCTACTCTTTTATACCATCACATCAATGTCAATTTATACACACACTCTTTGTCTAAGTATATCACTTCTAACTGCCATGATAAAGATACATTTTTCAAGAGCCACAAATATTATCTTTCTGTGTAGGGATGTAAACATTTTAACCTAATTGCTTATTTTTTCTTTCCTGCTTACATTGCTATGCTTTTCTTGTACTTGAGGAGCTAGTTTTCTGTTAAGCTATGATCTTTTCACCAGGAATATTTGAAAGTCCCCTATTTCATTTAATGTCCATCTTTCCCCTGAAAGATTACACTCAATTTTGCTGTGTATTTAATTCGTGGTTGTAATTCAAGTTTGTAATTCAATTTTCCTTTTGGAATATCATATTCCAAACCCTCAGACTTTTAATGGAGAAGATACCAAGTCGTATATAATCCTGACTGTGGTCTCACAATACTCGAATAGTTTCTTTCTGGCAGCTTGCAATATTTTCTCCTTTACCTGATAATTCTGGAATTTGGCTACAATATTTCTTGGAGTTTTTGTTTTGGGACCTGTTTCAGGAGATGATCAGTGGATTCTTTCAATGACTATTTAAGCTCTGGTTCTAGGGTTTTAGAGCAATTTTCCTTGATAATTTCTTGAAAGATACCATCCTCACTCTTTTTTTATCATGACTTTAATGTAGTCTAATAATGCTTAAATTGTATCTCCTGGATCTATTTTTCCAGGTCAATTGCTTTTGCAACGAGGTACTTTACATTTCTCCCATTTTTTCTTCATTCCTTCAAGTTCGTTTGACTAATTCTTGATGTCTTGTAGAGTCTTTGACTTCTGCTTGCCCAATTTTAAATTTTAAGGAATTATTTTATTTAATTAGTTTTTGCATCCTACTTCATGTGGCCAATTCTACTTTTAAAGAAGTTATTTTCTTCAGTGGATTTTTTCCATCAATTTGACCAATTGTATTTTTTAAGAAATTTTTTTCTTCAGTCCACCTTTGTCCTTCCTTTTCCAAACTTTTGACTCTCTCTTGCATATTTCTCATTTTTTTCCCAATTTTTCTTCTATGTCTCTTCTTTGATTTTTAAAATCATTTCAAGTTCTTTCAAGAAGATTTTTGGGCTTCACAGCAATTCATATTCTGCTTTGAGTTCTCACATGTAGGTGTCATGGCATTATTCTCCTTTTTAAAGTTTGTGTTTTGTTCTTTCCTGATATCATAGTAACTCTCTATGATCAACATTCTCTTTTGCTTTTTACTGATTTCTGTTTTTGCCTCTTTCATGACTTCTAAAGTTGATCTCTCCTTCTGTGGCACAGAGGGCACTATCCTAAGCTTCTTTTGCAGGGGGCCAGGGGTCTGCTCACAAGCATTGTGAGATTGATCCCATTTCAGGTGCTGGCAGCTTTCTCACTGCACTGGAGAGGCCTCTTGCTACCTGATTTCCAGGGCTAACAACTTGCCTTCTGCATTGGAGCTAGAAAGTTCACAGGTGTCCTGTTGAACCAGGACTAAGGGACCACCATTCCTGATCTGTGCTGTCATTGTGCTGGTTCTTCTGAATATCAGCTGTGCTGCGCTGCCCTCCTCTTTTACCCAAATGAGAAAGACCTCTCCTGAACTCTTTATAAGATTTCTTAAGTTGTAAATGGTTTCACTTCATGTTTCATATTTTTCACTCTTGAATCTATTTAGAGGCTTGATTTAACTTTGTTTCTGAGTGAAACTGGGGAGAGCTCAGGCAACATCCAGGCTTCTTTCCATCAGCAGAGCTCTACTTTCTCGAAATCACTATTGTTGAAAACAGGTACAAATTAAAAAAACTCAAACATATCAGATTGGATAAAATGACAGAAAGGGATGCTAACAAATGTTGGAAGAGATTTGGGAATATTGAAATACTAGTGCATTGCTGGCAAAGTTGTGAACTGATTCCACCATTCTGGAGAGCAATTTGGAACTTTTTTGTTAGCAAAGAATTGCAAATTGAGAGGATACCTGTCAAATTGGAAATGGTTCAACAAGTTGTGGTATATGAATGTAATGGAATACTATGGTATAAGAATTATATGAGAAATGATGATCAGGCAGATTTCAGAAAAATTTGGAGACTTAGATGAACTGGTGCTGAGTGAAGTGAGCAGAATCAATATAACATAACTATGATAGACTTAGCTCTTCTCAACAATTTGTTGACTAAGACAGTTCCAAAAGACTGATGATGGAAAATGACAATCCCACCCAGAGAAAGAATGTGGACTCTGAAAGGAGATCAAAGTATATTATTTTCCTTTGTTTTTTCCTTTTTCATGGTTTCCCCTTTTTGTTCTGATTCTTTTTTCACAACATAACTAACATGGAAATACATTTCAAATGATTGTACATGTATAATCTATTTCAGACTTATGGTTTGGGGAGGAAGGGAGAAAAATGGAAATCAAAATCTTGCAAAAGTGAATGATGAAAACTATCTTTACATGTAGGTGGGAAAAATAAAATACTATTAATGGGAACAGATAGAAGGCAGGAGAACCAAAAGGCATTGGTAAAGACTTCCCCCTCAAAGTGGGATTTTAGTGGGAACTTAAACGAAGTTAGAGCAGCCAGAGGTAAGGAGGATGAGCATTCAAGGCATGGGGGCTAGCCAGAGAAAATGCCCAGAGGTGAGAAATGGAATTACCTATGTTTGCAATAGTCAGGAAGCCAGAGTAACTGAATAAATCAATAATTGATAGAGAATAAAGTGTAGAAGACTGAAAAAGCAGGAGAAAATTAAATTGCAAATGTCTTCAAATGCAAAGTTAAATATTTTGATTTTGATCCTGGAGGTGATAGTTGTCTGCTGGAGTTTACTGAGGAGGGTAACATCATGGTCATACTTATCATAGTTGGATTTTTGAAAAATCATTATGGTCACTAAATAGAAAATGGAATGGGCAGAACTTGAGGCAGACCCACCAATCAGCTATTGCAATGCTCTAGATGTCAGATGTTGAGGGCCTGCCCAAAAGTGGTTGCAAAATTAGAGGACAAATGGATGCAAAAGTGACCTTTACAGGCACTGGCATCAGTTGAGAGATCATAAGTGAAAGATAGTGAGGGGATCACAAAGAGAAATAGTTTGAAAGCTGGAGAAAGGATTCTCTTGCTTCTACAGAAATAGGGAAGACAAAAGCTGGGGAGGATTTTGGGGGAAAGTTAATGGTTTCTCTAGCTGTTGAATGTTTTTAGTTTGACATGTCTAGTGGACATCCAGCTTAAGATGTTTGATTGGAAATTAGAGCTATGAGATTAATGGTCCACAACAAGGTTCAAGCAAGATAAGTAGATTTGAGAATCATCAGTTTAGAGAATGTAACTAAATCAATGGGAGTTGATTAGATGACTAAGTGAAGTGGCATTGAGGGGATGAAAAGAGCATCTAGGCCAGAATATCATAGTATATCTGTATTTAAAGATTATGATTTGGAAAGGATCCAACAATGGAAATGGAGTGCTCAGATAGGTAAAAGAACTAAAAAGAGAAAAATAGTGTTTCAAAAACCTAGAGAGAATAGTGCATCAAAGAGGAGAGGAGGATCAACTCTGTCAAAGAGTGCAGAAAAGCAATGGAGAATGAAGTGCCATCTAGAAAGGTACTCTGTACAATATGTATAATTATATAGAACAGCTATTTATTTTCTCTGGCATAAAATAAATGTTTAAAATTTAAAAAGACATATACATGTATTGAGAAATATGTAAAACATGAAACAGTAAGCCAACACTGTGATCATTCTCTCGTTGGAGTCATCCTCTCAATCCCTTGTGAGACTGATGAAGTAACATTTCACTGTCACTTGAAATCATCATTATCTCAGAAACTTCTGTCCAGACAAGGAATAATGTCTCATGAAACAAAGATGCAAGAAGCACAACATACTGAGGATCAGTCCCTGAACCCTTAAATTACCCCAAACTTTTCCAGCTAATGAGATACCTGATAAAGTTGGAAATAGTCATCTCTCAGGATCATTTCTACTCAGGAAAATAAAGACACATGAATTTGATATCTTACCTTAGTCATGTATATGTGCTCATTGTTTTGTGTGTATAACCACCTTAGTTTTAGTTATTGTGGAGGAGTGGGAATGGAGCAACATCACCTCCCTGCATCTCTGGGAGAACGGGTCAGATTACCAATATGCTCAGAAGCGTCAACAAAGAACAGAAGTTATTTCTCTCTTTAATTTTACTGAGTAGTTACTCCTGGCCCACTGGCCAATAATCTTTGATATCGTCTCCAAATCTTTGAAGCATAGAAAAAACAAAACTGGAACTTCTCCTCAAAAATGTCAATAGGGGAGATGTCACTTGAAAGAGAAGTAGAGTAGGCACACCAATATGTATGATTCCTTATATGGTGTCCACAGATCCATTGTCATGCATTCGCCTTGGGAAAGCATTGGAAAACCCCAGTTGAGCAAACTGGTAGATTTCCCCTGATTACACTTACTTTTATTAAATGGAATCATGATTACATGGATTTTGGAGAGGAAATCAATAGCAGCTGGGAGCATAGAAAGGATTTTATGTAACTTATCAAGCCACATAATTGATTGATATCACCTTGCTCAGCCTTTTCATCCCTGATTGGAGGGCTGAAGGGTGGAATACCAAACTCCTCCTAATTCCTTCTTTTACAGGAGTCAGAATTGAGATAAAAAAACCCAATCCACCCTGCAGCTTCTTCTCTGCCTGGTTTCAATTCATGGAACAAAATGCCCCTTTCTTTTCCCCTCCAACCTTATTTTTCTTTCTTCTTTTTTTGTGTTGTCTCACTTCCCCTTCTAAGAGTCTAAACTCCTTGAGGGCAGAGACTGTCTCTATATTGTATCCCTAGAAGTGAACAGTGTCTGACACATCGTGGGCATTTAATAACTGTTTATTGGCTTAGATTATTGCATTTGCTAGAATATGGATATTTACCTGAGTTTTGATGCAAACTACAGATTCAAGGAGGGAGAAGTAAAGAGATCATTACATTTAAAGTAAACAGCCAATACAAAGGCATAGAGATGCAGATTATAATGGCATGTATGAAGAATATAATGGCCGGTGAAGAAAGAACACAACATTTGTCAAGTCGCTATTATTTGCAAAGAACTGTGCTATGCAGTTTACAAATACTATATCATTCAATTCTTGCAACATTCCCAGAGGGTAGGTGTTAATATTAAGCTTATTTTTCAATTAAGGAAACTGAACAGGCAGAAATTAAGTAACTCTCTCAAGGTCATTCCTAGCAAGTGTCAGAGGCCAGATTTGAATTCAGATCTTTTTGACTCTAGACCCAGCATTCTATCCATCATGCCACCTAACTGCCTGTGCATAGGAATAATGCATAATAAGTTTGAAGAAGTAGGTTACATGGTTTGAATAATTCTAAAGGTAATAAGGATACCCTGGGATTTATTGAGTCAGAAAGTGGCAGTCTATCAAGAAAGTTATTTTGACAGCTGTGTGAGGAATGGATTGAATGGCGATAAGAGTTGTGGATCTTCTCACGCTACCTCTCACTTTTTAGTTGGTGTACCAATTTATATATAATGTATGTATACATATAAATATTTATATGCAAATGTACATTAGATATACAAACACACATTATACATGTACATATACTTATACAACTATATGTGTGTGCATATACACACATAAACCCCAACACCCACATGAGTTTATCAGATACAAAAACCATTATCCATGCCCCTAACCTAACTCTATTCCAAACTGTTTTGTTAATGCTGCTAATAACACAATCCTTCCATTAAAGTAGGATCATAATGTTTCTGTCACCCTGTATTCCAAAGTCTTTTCTTTACCTCATAACCAATCACAAAGTCCTATCATTTATTTTCCAATATATCTCTAATATATACATATATATGTGTGTGTGTGTATGTGTGTATATATATATATATATATATATATATATATATATAGTGTGTGTGTGTATATATGTGTATATATATATATATATATATATATATATATACACACATATATACATCTCCCTTGCTCTCTGCAAACCTATTCAGAGTCTCAGTGCATGATTTCAATAACCCTCAATTCTCTCCCTGTTTCAATACATACTCCATACCTCTGTCAAAATGACATTTCTAAAACTTCATTTCTCACCATATTAATTCCTACTACATAAATTCCCATGATTTC
>JAQQSK010012895.1:0-11689 GCA_028658325.1 Potorous gilbertii | reverse complement strand
ACAAATGGGGAGAAAATTTTGGAACCCAAAATCTTGTGAAAATGAATGTAAAAAGTTAAATAAATGTATTAAAAAAAAAGAATGAAAGATAGAAGTTTATTATTTTGGTCAGGGCATTAAACTGGGTAAGCTTGTGTTGGGAAAGCCTCAGAGGGGTTGACTCAGATCTAACGATGTGAAATAAAGTTCTTAATGATATTTGTTTCAAAGAGAAGGATCTTCAATGGTATTTGCTGCTATATTTTGGGAAACATCAATCTAATAAGCTTGTTATCTTAAGGATACCAGAGGGCATCATAGCCTGTTACTGAGTGACTAGAAAGTGAGAGTGGTAACCATGGAAAGAAGAGATGAGTGTAGGATAAACCTTGATTAGAGAAGGAAGGGGGTGGGCAGTAAGGATTGTGCTCATACAGACAAAAGATATCACCATAATTAAAATGAAAACAAAGGTGACACGTTGTGATGAATGATGGAATGTCATTTAGAAGGGGATAGGACAGAAGTGAAGCTGGAAAGTGGGGAGAGGAAAGAATAGATGTGGTTGGGGGTAGAAGTGGGGATAAAGAAAGAAGTGCCTTCCTTAATGAGTGAATACATTACCCTTTGTCCCCAAATGAATCCATAGTGGTCTTGGGCAATATGTGCACTGGAATCTCTTTCCTATAATTTTCACTTGATGCTTTACAAGTTCATTGAAGTCTCTACAATCGCCATTCTCAGTGTATGTGCCCAGTGACTTGTGCCAGGTATGCCACAAATAATTTAGAACTTTTGTGTGCCATCACTTGCCTATGTGTTGGTCTCCCAAGTCTTCTATAATGTTATCAACTTAGATCTTCAGTGTGCCACAAATCGTCATGATGGGAAAGAGCAATGGTCTGTGAGCAAGAAAAAAAGAGAAAAAAGATTGAGAATCATTGACTTAGATGAACCTAGATATATTTTTTTATTTATTTTTAATTTTTGAAGTAAAGTGTTTTCATAATGTAGTACAAGAAAAGGTGATTGTACATTAAACTTCAAATCTATTATGCACAACCTGTGATTTCTTTTAAAATACAACAAAATTATCATGTAAATTTTAAAAAAAATTTTTCTTCCTTCCTCACCCCTCATCCTAGAGATGGCTACCATTAGACACAAATAGGTTCATCTATGTAAAGTTAATCTATATGCTTCTATTTATCAGTTCTTTCTCTAGATGCAGATAGCATCTTTCTTCATATGTCCTTTATAGTTAATTTGGGTATTTATTTTTATTTTTTCCTATGATAGAAAGGAAAGTCAGAGAATAACAGATGTCAACACTGTCTTCATGAGCATTATTCATTCAACTTACCAAAAACTCCTCCCATTACATGATTAAAATGGCATCTATAACATTTTGCATCTAATATTTCATGGGGTAGCTATTATGCATTCAGAGACAACACTGAGTCTTCTATAGTTGCTTTTTTTCCCTTTTCCTCCTGCTTATGGGAAAGGCTAAGCTTCCAAGAATTGTTGTTTTACATATTAACTTCCTTCATCCATCCTCTACTTATCCCCTTCTTCTCCCAATAGGTTGCTTACTATTGTGTCATCTTGGGTAAATCTGATAACCTCTGTGTATCTTGTTTGCCTTGTCCATAAAATGAGAGGCTAGACTAAGTGTCTTCTCCAGTCCCATTCAGTTCTAGGTCTGTGATCTTATGATTCCATTAACTTTTTAGAGTTTGGAAGAAGAAATTGTCAACTGGAAATGGTCTGGTTGCATTTGCTTTTTATTAAAATTCTTGCAATGATACTTTGACTTCAGCTGTAATATTGAAATAGCATAAGCTGGAACAGTGAAAAACAATAAATTATAGTTCTCTATTCCATAAATAACAAAAGCATTAATTATCTTTTCCCTATTATTGTGGCTCAGTAATTATCTTAATCTTGCAATATTAGGGAGATGGTATAAAAGATCATTTACTAAAAAGAAGGATAATGTTTATTTTTAAATCATAAGTAAAATCTTACGTTTTTTTTATTTGCGAAGGGTATAAACATTATCCATGTTGATTGCTAAAAAATAATCTTCCAAAGTTACCAAGAGTTGTGGACACATGCATTAAAAATATTTTTGTCATACTGAGATTTAGATGCAGAAAAACGTTTGCCAGAATGTAATAATGTTCTTTAAAGATTCTTAGATCAATGAAATCAAAACTAAAATGACATCCTTAAGAGCCATCACCTACTCTCTGCTGTCCTTGGTGACTGGGCAGTCCCCATATTGGATATTTACAAGTCTAGGTTGTGCTGAGCTCAGCGGAAATAATATGAAGCTATCTGGAGGAATCTTACATTCACCTAAAAGCTTATAACATTACTGGTGCTAAAGATGAAATAGCAGATTTCCATAATCCCTCACAGGTCTATGCACCTTGTAATTAAATGACGTTATTAAAAGAAAAATAAGTAAATAAATAAAGGAAACTTCTTCTCTCTCCATTGCTGTATTTCAGGGTCCTAAATTCTGAGCACGACATTCTTCATCTTTAGGCCAGAAGCATGTTGTGAAAAGCTAAAAACAAGAAGAAAAACCCCATGCAATTGGCTTATTTCTAATAGAGTCTGAGCATTGCTGCTAATTGCTTGGACCTGGAATTCCAAACATGATGTGATCATACAGATGTGAAGTGGCACTGTGTAAAGCTAAAATTTCACTCTGAGTGTACGGATGTAATTTACATACTCTGTGGGCTACAGTGTATGTGGTTTCAGTTCTGGTAATGTCATCTGGCAAGTCTCACAAGAGATGTTATCAAATGTCCTTTGCTCTGGCCTTTTAGGAGGATGGCAAAACTTTTGAAGGAGGAGAATATTTGCATTTTTGGAAAATCATGGACAATGGAAATAATCTAAAGGACATTATCAAAGAAAAGCCAGAACTAGAGGAAAATCGATTTGAGGACTGGATTTAGGGGAACTGAAGAAATTAAAGATCTTTTTGCATGCTCTATAAAGGCAAAATTAAGTGCAATTAACCTAAAATCCCTCTCCCTCTAAGTTACTCATTGCTTCTATTAATAAGTTTTTACTAAGTGCCCACTATTTGCCAAGTACTATGCTAGACACTGGGGCACAAAGAAAAAAAATAAGTGCCTGTCCTTAAGGAACTTATACTCTATTTGTAAGTACTACTATGAGTCTAAGACCACGAATTTTCACTTGACTCAACTTTCTTTCATTTTAGAAAACTCAAGAATGAGTTCACCACTGATTGTGATATTTTAAGAGATTGTCACAGAATTGTAAATTGTTAGATTGGAAGTAAATTCCAGGGTCTTCCACTGGAAGAAATACTTGAAGAGTCCCAGCTATAGACTTCATGACCAGTGGTCACTTAGACTCCCTTTGGAAGACCTCCAGTAAAAGGCACCTCTGTGTCATCTCTTATCAGCTCTACTTATAAAGCCACTATGCAACTTTGGGAGTCTTTATTCCAGCATCCAATTACATTGATATGTTAGGACGCTGTGGTAGCAAGCACCCTGACACATCCAGGATGGCTTATTAGCACAAGTTCTTAGATCTGCTTTTCTAAAAGGAAAGCAACTTTTGAGGGGTCAACAATCTTCTTTAATCACATACACCAGCAGAGAAATAAAGACCAACAGACAGGACTTTTAACTGTCTGGCCCTAAGCAATACATAACTCACAGATTAACAGACAGATCCAAATGTCTGACCATTACATACATACAAAGGTACAAGAGAGAGGACCAACATCTGGGTTTTCAAAGCCAGTGGGCTCCTTAATGGCTACTGACATTTGAACTTTCTTCCAAAGAGTGAGCCCCAAAGCAAAACCTCAAGTCAGAGTATATATACACTTTTCAGAGCTGGACGTTATCACAATCCGTGTGACCTTCATTGGAAATTAACAAAAAGTGTGAGCTTTCCTACAAAACAAACCTCCCACAATAAAGCTTCCCTTCATGGGCTCTACCTGAAGCCTATTAATGTGCAGGGAAGATCTTTAACTCTCATTAACACAGAGTCCCAGAGTCTAGCTTTATCCCTCAAGGACTCTAGGGGCACCCCTTGAGAGTCAGGTTTTTTCTCTAACGTTATTGTCTCATTTGAGTCATTATCCAAAAAAGTTTTCCCCAATATCAACCACTGATGACAGTTAGTATTTATTTCCATTATGACACTGATGGACCCAATGATTTATTCCTTGGTATCAGTTAACCAGTGAGCACCAATTAGTGTTTACAGAGGAATCGTTAGCGAGAAGATATAATAAGACCAAAAGTGTAAACACACGTCCCTAGCTGGACAATGCAATGCATTGAGTGTTGAATAAGGAAGACCTGAATTCAAATCCTGCATCAAGTTCATCTATAAAATTAAGATTATAACATCCCAGAGTTGTTGAAAGGATCCAATGAAATGATACACACAAAGTACACAAAGCACTCTGTAAAATTTAATTATGATTATATTCAAGATTCCTCCCCTCACTCCCAACCAGGGGTTCCCTTCTCTGTCATCCTACCTTAGACCCTGAGGAAAGTAGATTAAAGATCAAAATGGCTGCTACCTTGAATTGGCTCCTTAAGGCTCATTTCCAAAAGCATCCTTGCTTGATCAAGGAGACTCTCCCTTTCAGATTGTTGCTGTTTCCCTGTTGGGCTGGGTCAAACAGATTGCTCCTAGCTACTGGCAAACATGGGGAGGGGTTCCCTACTCCCCACTCTTCAGGTTGCTGGCTCCTCACCAAGCTCAATGACCAGCCAACTCTACAATGGGCTGACTCCTTAATCTAAGAACAGGAAATAACAGACACAGCAGAGACAGAAGCATCAGCAGGGCTACAGGTTCATGGTGATATGCTGATTTGGTGTGAGAGAGGGTTCAAAGCCCCTACCCGCTTCTGGAGGCTCATAGCAACTCCTCCTTTTCACTCAAGTGCAACCAGACAAGAAAGGGAACATGTTTGGGTCTCTGTGGCCTTCTGCATATATGCTCAGCTCTGGCTCAGAAGGAAATTGAAAAGACTTTCCTCACCATGTGGTTAATGGGAGTGAGGGATGGGATAGGATGTGGAAGGGGTGAGGAAGCCATAGAACGTCTGAATATGCTCTGAAAATCCACCTGGGGATTGCATCAACCGATCCCACTACTTGGGCTCATGAGGGCTAGAAACCACTATTATACTTACACCAAGCTGTTAAGCGCCTCTCTGTAATTCTCACTTTCTAAATGACATTTAAAACGGGGTAATTTTGGGGGAAAATGCTTTAAGGAGTGTTCTCTCCACTTGTGTTTCTATGGGCTTAAATGAAAAAAAAACGTTCAAAGTAAACTAGATGTGGCAGATTGGTTTAGTGAACTGAGAAACAAACTGGGAGATGCAGAATATGATTTACCCTCTGCCTTGCTATGATTTGAATTCAGTTCAGCATTTCTCTGGAGTGGCCAGCACTTTGTTAGGCAGATCAGGAGGTTCAGTGATTTATACAATATATATGTTTTGCTTAAGGACTTAATAATCTAGTTGACAAATCCAAGCAGCATATACCCAGAGTCAGATATTCTCAATGTACAATGATTATTAATACACTTAACTTTCATCCCTGTGTAAGAGAGAGTTGATTTAAAATAAATTTATATTTGTCTATGCTCAATCTTTTTGTATAGCTAGAAAGTAGCTCAGTTCTATCCTTTCTTTTAATGAATGACTGAGAACGTTTACAAAATGCGTATATATAATTTCAAAATGGATTACACATATAGTAGAGAGCTGATGTATGATATTTTGCAGTTTTTAGGACTTAACATACCATAGACTTTTCACATATAGTGAACTCTCAAATTTGTAGATCAGAGAGTTGGCAGTTATGAAAGTATGTGAAGAGACACAACCCTCCTCCTCCCCCTTTACATAGATGTCAGGAAACTCCCAAATAGGTCATATGAATACCTCATATTATACCCCAGAGAGTCATTTCATCATTTTTCTTTACAAGGTTAAGTGATGTACAGAAAAGCACTGGAGCAGATAGTCACATATATGTTTATTTGGAGGCAAGCTAATTTGGGCTCTGAGCCAGGGCCAACCACAGGAAAGAATTCTTCTTCTGCTGCTAAAAAAAAAATGTATGTTTCCTGGTGTGCAGGAAAGAGCTGGGCTCGTGATGAATATCTGGTCCCTTATCTTCCTTCTCTTTTATGTCTGGTGCAACTACAGGGAGTGTTCTCTGGAAGACAACTTGACTGATTCTGTTTTCTAATGTACCACTGACTTGGTTGGGCAAGGACTTATACAAAACTGAACCATAAAGCAGTAACTGGGGGAAAAAAAGACACAAACGAGCTAACCAGCTGCAGTAACTGCATAGTCTCCTAACCAAACTCATATATATATACATATATGTATGTATGTATATATACACACACAGGTATATGTATATGTATATAACATGTCATTTGTGCTAGTTTCGCATTTCATGCAAATGGATTCGGTACTCCTAGGGATAACTACCCCAAGTTCAAGGTACTCAATACTCTCAATGGCTCATGAGCCATCCCCCAACCACAATGTAGTTCTATTCAATAATCAGTCAATTGGTCAAACGACACAATTAACTCAAAGCACAGGTAGCTACTGAGATTTCGTAGTAATATGAGTAGCTTAAAAACACCTGGGGTTCCCTCTCTCACAAATAAACTTAATAAAGTGTGGGTACCACATAGAAGTCATGAATAGAAAGGTAGGTCCATAGGGAAGGAACTTCTACCCCTGATTTCTGCTAGAAGAATTGCTCTTCCCAAGCTCTTGAGACTGCTTCTTACTTGTTTGTCTTCTGCTGTAGTCTCAGCTCCAAGGTCTAACATCTCCCAAACAGGATCCTCACTCCAAGTCTCTCTTTTTCTCTGCTCAGTGACTCAGTTTTGAAAAGTTAATTCTCTCTCTCTCTCTCTCTCTCTCTCTCATTACAAACCTGTTTTCTTCAAGAGTAAAAAAATGGCCAGGTCAAACAGTCAATGAACAAGCATTTATTCAATTTGTTAAGGCAAAAAAATGAAAAATCTTCTACCCTCAAAGAGAATAGAAACCAAACCTATATGTTTCCTGGGCGAGGGGGGGCGGGGTGCGGCATGCAAGGGGAGAAACCATAACAAAATACTCTCAGAATTAAACTGAGCTGATATTTCATTCCATTAAAATGTCCAACTTTAGGTAAATCTTTCAGCCTGAGTTGTCTCACTTTTATCTGCAGAAAATTAGGACTAATTAGGGATTTGTCTTCTTGATATTACAGACATCATAGTCCTAGCCGCATCCAAAATTTTTGAAATCCCGTCAGGCTTTTTCAGACATGGGTACTTTAAAAATACTTGATTATTGTATATTATGATATTATTTTCTGCTAACAGCACTAACATTTCTCTGTAGTCAGATAAAGAGATAGCCAGATAAAGGCACATTTCATTCCTGCAGAGGTATTTTTTGCCTAATGTCTTTGTGTGTGGATAAGAGACAGAGAAAGCACAAATAAATAATCCTTCTCTGCAGTTTGTACTGGACATTTTCAAGCTTTTTCTAGCTGTCTCTGATTTTCTGTTTGATTTCCTACCACTCCTGTCACAGACAGGACAGGGGCTGGTTTTGGCAAGGATAAGCTGTGTGAAGATGTTTTACCATCTGCTAAAATATTTTTCAACTTTCTCCACACAGAAATACAAATTAAAAATATTTATTAAACCTCAACAATATATTAATTTCTGTTAAGGGTATGATCTTCTAACAGTTTTCCCTAAAAAGAAGAGAGAAAATAAATTACACTAGAGATGGAAAAGGGATGACACGCTGTCTTTTTATTGTCTCTATGCTATGTACGCTGGTAAACGAAGTTTGAAAGCTCCTTGAGGTCCAGGGCTAGATTAACTATTTCTTGTATATCTCTATATAATATAGAGTATAGTTCTCTGTCCAGTTAAAGTTCAATAAATGTTCTAAAGAATTTATTGGTTCTACTTAAAAATAAATGTACTACTATAAAATTAATGTTTTATATATATATATATCTTATTTATGTACATGCATGCATATGTGTGTGTATTCATCTTGGATCATAGATTTAGAGCATAAAAAATTTTAGCAGTCATCCAATCCGCTCCTCCTTCCTCATTTTATAGATGAAGAAGCTGACTCCCAAAGAGGCTAAGACTGGTTAATTAAGAAAATACTGTCCTTTGTCACTTCCACCTCTTAGAATCCTTGCTTTCTGTTTGAGACCAATCACCGCCTTTCACAGATGATCATTCCTGGTTCCCCCAGCTGTTAGCATCAATCACTCTAAGTCTACCTTCCATCTACTATGGATATATTTTTATGTTGCTATTTATGCACATGTTTCTCCCATTAAAATGTGAACTCCTTGAGGGTAGAGCCTATGTTTTCTTTTTCTTTATATATATCCAGTGCTTTGCACAGTTCATGGAATATATTAGCACTTAAGAAATATATTTTCATAGATTGATAGATAACAGAGAAGGGTTTCAGACCCAAGTATTCTGACTTCAAACTCAGGTGGAACCCCTCCCCATCACAATATCATGGGGCCTCCCCCACCTCAGCTCTCCAGTGAAATTGTAGGAACCTTGGAGAGAGATATAGGCCATACTTCAAGGACCAATCAGAGAAATTTTCAGAGACACAGATTTTGGTTTATCACAAGGGAGAAGTAACGACAACTTCCTAACACTTAGAGCTATATGAAAATGAAATGGGCAGCCTCGGGAGGTAATTATTTCTTATTCCCTAGGTGGTCAACCAAGCAGGAATGGGGTACCCATTTGTCAGGAATGTTACAGATCATATTCATTCATGGGGAAAAGTTTGGACTAAATGAACACTGAGGCCCTTTCCAACTCTGAGATTCCAAGTTTCCAATAGGATCTAATATCTTTCTCCTTATCCCAGAACTATGCACAGTGTGGATCACATTAGTATTCAATAGGCCTTTTGTTGATAAAGTGATGTTGACTGGCTGTCTCTTTGACAGATTGTCCAATAACTTACATGGTACAGTGGAAAACCACATTAAGGTTGTGTCTACTTGGCACCCACACAAATTGAATGTCATGTAAGTAGGGGGATTTCTTTCTAAAGCCAAACTTTTTTTTAAAATTCAAATTCATTTTTATTTAACTTACTTGAACCAACTTGTATAACTATGTGATAGTCTGGAAATACAATTGTAAGTACATGAATATTTATATGTTTTTAGACTAAATTCTGACAAAATCAGACTAAATGAATGATTTTTCTGTATCAGTAGAGGAAGTATTCGTGGAGGTAATAAAAAATTGTAGATACTTCCCAATACCCCACTTTCAGTCAGTTACTGGCACTAAAAGGCCTTCACAGAAAAATTAGACCAGCCAAGAAATGCTGAAAGCAATAGATTTTTTTCTTTGTTGTGTTAAAGGGAAGTTCACATGGCTCATTGAAAATGTTCAAAAATGTGAAAGGCATGGATAACAAGGAAGGACACTGACCCCCTCTTTGCAAGGGGAACAGGACTGACACTCTAAATTAGAGTAAATAATGAATTCCTTTACATTTTGACCACAACTCTATCATTTATAAACTAAGACTATGAAGGGGTAGGAAAGGGATTCAATAAGGGCTGTCACAGAGAGCCTGGGCCATGATGGTTTTCAGACCATGTCAAGAAGAATGAGTTCATAATGGTCTGGGATTTGTGTATCCATGTTTTAGGATATGCTTGGTCAGACTTGTGCTTTAGGAAGATCACTTTGATACTGAGTGGAGAATGGACTAGAGTGGGAAGAAATCTGAGACAGGGAAATCAAGCAGAAAGTTTTTGCAATAGATGTGAGGTGGTGAGGGCCTGAACCAGAGAAGCAGCCATGTGAGAGCAGAGAAGGAGGTGTATATGAGAGAAGATAGGATATGGGAAAGAAGATGAAAGAGAGTGAATCGAGTACGACATTTATGTTGTGAACCTGGGTGACTGGAAAGATAAATTGTGGTGATTTAAATAGTAATGGAGAAACTTGTAAAGAGCGAAAGATTGGGAGAAAGGATGATTTGTCCAGTTTTGAGTTCAAGATGTTTAGGGGACATCTGGTTTAATATGTCAAATAGGCAGTTGGAGATACGAAATTGGAGGCAAGAAATAAGGGATGGACAAATAGCTTTAAGAATCATCTACATATGTAGGACAATTGAATCCATGGGAGCTGATAAGATCACAAAGCTAGATAGCATAGAGGAGAAGAGGGTCTAGGACCACAGCTTGAGAACATCCATCACAGGTGTGACCTGGATAAAGATACAGAAAAGGAGACTGAAAAGAATGAATCAGACTAGTAGGAGAAGAGCAGTGACCTATAGCGAAAACCTAAAAAAGAAGATAGCATCAGGAAAAAGATGGTGATTGTTGAAGGCTGTGCAGAGGTCAAGAAGGAAGAAGAGTGGGAAAGGGCCATTAGGTTTGTGGTAGCTTCACGGTCGGGTGATAGAAGACCAAGGTGATTCCTAGAAAAATATTGCTCCTCCAAGGGGTGGACCAGGAGGATGTTGTGGCAGGAGATCAGAAATCAGAAAGATACCTGGAGACTTGAGCTTACCTAGGCAAGTATTACCATGGCAAGCACCACCATGGCCTTGCTGTTCTCATTACTGTTGGGGGTAAGGGAGAGAAACTTCCCTCCCTCTCCCTTCCCTCCTTGCCAAAAGTCCAAAGGAAAAGAAGAGTAGTGTATGCCTCTGCACTGAGAGTTTGGGTTGAAAATTATTGGAGACTGAGTCAGGAGCATCATGGAGGCACCGGATTAACACATGGTGCCATGGGGCCAAGGTGATGATTACTAACAATATTAATAACAGTCAGATATCTCATTTTAGCCCCATAGCAACCCTGGGAGACTGGTGCTACTACCATCTTCATTTTACAGATGGTAAAACTGAGGCAGGCAGCAGGTAAGTGGTTTGCCTTGTGGTTACATAGTAAGTGACTGAAGCTGGCTTTGAACTTCCTGACTCTAGATCCAGGACTCTGTTCACTGTAGCACCTATCTTCCTCTGTATCATGTCTTTATCAGATTCAAGTGTTTTAAGGGAGGGGAGAAATAATACCTGAAATAATAAAGAATGACATAAGCAGAACCAAGAAGACATTTCATACGGTTACAGCAATATTATTTTAAGAACTACTTGGAACAACGAAGTGATTTTGACCATTTAAATTAACTATAAAAAATATGTAAAGGAAGATACAATCTTAGAGAAAGAACTAATAAATAGAAGTATGTATAGAAGGATTTTGCATATATATTATAAATATGTACATATGAACATTTGTTTCTAGCGGTAGCTACCTTGTGGGTGGGAGAGGGAGAGAAGAAAAAAAGAAAAAAGAAATTTACATGATAACTTTGTTGCAAATTTAGAGAGAATAGAAAATTGTATCTAATGGATTTGCAATATCATGTGCAATCATCTTTTTATTATACTATGTTATGGAAATGTTTACTTTATTCCATAAATTAATAAATTACAAAGATCTCAAGGTTTATTTTTTTTTATTTTTATTTTTTTAAAATAAATTTATTTAACTTTTTACATTCATTTTCACAAGACTTTGGGTTCCAAAATTTTCTCCCCATTTGT